>CALNHX010006864.1:0-82527 GCA_940337035.1 Agriotes lineatus
TCCTATACTTGAAAATGTAAGCCCACATACTTCACATAACTGAGATAGTGGCATACAATAACCTTCTCGATGTCTGTGTAGGCTATCTTTCCGAGTGAACTGCTTCTTGCACACATCACAAGTAAATTGCTTCATCTTCACGCTACGAGATGGTGCTAAAAACAGAATAAAGTGAGAGCTCTCCATTAACCCTCGAAGACTATATTATTACCTGCTATAGTTGAATATAACCGAACACTTCTGATATTATATGAAGATGCTGTATCCTCAACTGGTATTCCCAATACAATTATCAGTAAAGCTATCGATACAAATCAGAACTGAAACTGGTGAATATGTCTTTAAATCAGGAAACAACAGCTGCAACAATAAATACGATATTAGTATTAAGCTTTAACGCTGAGTGGATAAATAGATACAATAAAATTTTCCCCAAGTCCGAGCTGATTGCGATTGTCTGATTTCAAGGTCAACCAGACATTAAACCCATCTTACTATCACATGTGAAACGCTTGAACACCCGATCCACCTCTCAATTTTCAACCCGACGACATCTTACCACAATTTAATAAACCGCAGAGCACTCGAGAGCACCTACGACCAACACCGAACGACCAAAGCACAACTGAGAAATATTTCAAGGATGACACGTCTTTTATATACCCAGCTACACTGCACCAGCAAGCAAGGACATTTCTAAAACCACCTCCCACCACTCATCATCAAAATTAAAAATCAAAGTCGACAGAAACTCCAGTGCTCTAACGTTCTCAGCAGTTACTACAGCGCAAATTAATCTAAGTCAAACAAGCATTAAACTCATCTTACTATCACATGCGAAACGCTTGAACACCCGACCCACCCCTCAATTTTCAACCCAAACGACTGCTTACCACAATTTAATAAACCGCAGAGCACTCGAGAGCACACGTGACCACCACCGAACGACTGAAGCACAACTGAGAAATATTTGAAGGATGACACGTCTTTTATATACCCAGCTACACTACACCAACAAGCAAGGGCAGTTCTCAAACCACCTCCAACCACTCATCATCAAAATTAAAATCAAGGTCAACACAAACTCCAGTGCTCTAACGTTCTTAACAGCTACTACAGCGCAAATTAATCTAAGTCAAAACAATAATAACTCATTTTACAAATATTAGTGAAACCGAGCGAATTACGAGAACATTTACGAAAAATCTGCTCGAAACCCCTCGGTAGTCGATTTACCTCCCTTATCATAATTCATAATACTGAAATATCAACCCCAAAATCAAACTTCTTCAACCACTCCTTTATGAGAAGCAGTAAGTACAATGAAATTTTTTTCAAGTTCAGGTTTAAAACGAAAAAAATCAGATAATTCTACTTGTTTCATATTCCCTCCATGTGATACTAATTATATCAATACGTTAATATCTTCATGAATGCAGTACTTAATATTATTATTATTATTAATAGTACTACATTTCATTGCTAAAACTAAAAGCAACAGTTAATAATTGAGTTCTACGATTATTATTTTCATACCACTTTGTTCGCCTTTTACAACTATACACTGACAGTTAAACAAATAATGCTGAATATATCAATCCTGTATTACAGAATAAACTAATATTGCATGTATTCATGTGTAGAATAGCTCTGTTATATTTCCATATATTTCATCAATCAACCGATTAGTGACGTCAGAGACATCAAACCCTTCAAGTCTGACAAATATGAAAAGATATAGTTTCAAAAGTGAGATTTAGGGAGACTGACAATACTACATGAAAAGGAGTGGTGGCGATACTACCACACGGTTCTCAAGCACCATCATATTGGGTTTCACTAAAATACTCGCTCGAATAAAAAATATAAAACTATAAACTACACCATCCATACATGTAAATACTAAACACAATCCTCAATGATCTAGGTTTATACTTATTCCACATAATACGCCTCTCTTCATATAATAATTGCAGCTAACATCAATACAGAGAAGTGACGTAAATTGTATGAGAAATAATAAATATAGTGTTTCTATATCTACACTACCAATACACACCACATTCTATCAGTACATCATGATAAATTAAAGGTGATCTTATTGGCTGATGAGCAGCATCACGTATAAATTACTTTTAATATACAACTGCAAGGGTGTTACAGTCTTGGTTAACAAATGGTATAGGTAACATGCCATCGCAACGCTATAGATCAAAGCATGATCGCCGCATACAAAGACAACACGAGTAGTTGATTACTGATAAAACGTTTTACGTGTATAATTATTCTATATAATACGTACCTCTTCTTGCAATAAATACAGCTAAACGAAATCTCGATGTTGACTGCAAAATCAGCTAAGCTCACCCAGCAAATCTTCAAGTCAATATACCTCTTGCTATTGATGTTAGGTACTTATACCTAGAACATAATAATTGCAAAAACAATTCAAATCACTCATAAAAATTAGCGAAAATACAGTGGAGAATATATGTCTTAATACCAGCAAAACAAGTTCAAAACTGAAAACCAGCAAACCGAGGGGACAAACCCTCTCCTAAATTTAAAACACACCTACTACTATCAATTGTAAAACACTACCCTTTAAAATTTAAGCATTCCTATTCGACATTACACCTACCTAGTATAAGAGTCTCTCTATTCCAAAACCACCAAAAATCGAATGGACGGGCGCGTGTTCCCTCCTTCTAACAACTGTTTGAAAAAGGCAGTCCACCCCCTCAGGCTGTTCGAGTAATGAGAAAAGCTTCCAGAATTACAACGTATTTCAAATGTTGGATATTTTGCAGCTGTTTGAAAAGGATAGTCCTCCAAATCGCTCAAGCTCATAAACCCGCGGATAACCTTTGCCTTGAATACACAAAGCTAAGCGGCGAGACTAGATTCTCACAATTGTAACACGCGTTAAATGTTAGAATTGTTTTCAACTCCAGAACCTGCAAAAAGAAAAAAAACAGATAGAACACAGTAAATCGAACAGATTAATAAAGCTTCTAAGTCATATTTTAGCATATAAAACAATACCCACAGACGTCAAATTTAATATGTGAAATATTCTAAGGCAACCTTTAAAACCAGAAAAAATAAGGAAATATCCCTGAAACAGTTGGTAATTTAACAAAAATAATTTGAAAATAAGAATCGGATAGACATGGCGGATATTATATTTGCATAGTATATTATTATGAATACAAAATCTGTAAAACAGCGTTTAACAGATCCATTGTTTACCAAACTCTGTAAAGTTAAACATTTCTACGTGAGCGTATGGTGAATGCAAACAGCGATACCTAAATCGAAGATGTCAATTTGCATAACAATTTATACACTCTTATCTAACCTACCTGGCGGAATGTAAGAGGAGCGCCCTAACCCTTCCAGCAACTGTTTGAAAAAGACAGTTCTCCAAATCACTCAAGTTCGTAAACACGCGGCTAGCCTCGGTCTCAGATGCAAAGCTATGCAGCGAAAAGCGGTTTCAGAGTTTTTACGCACGCCAAATACCGGAAATTCTAACAACTCCAAATCTGCAAACAAGAAAAACAGATAGAACACAGTAATTCGATTAGAGAAGTAAGAAACTTCTAAATTATATTTTTGATATAACTACGAAAATAGTTCACTTTAGCAATGTTTTCACACATTACTAAAATATCTCGTAAACACATGTTATTATCAAGAACAAATTTTAAAAAATGCATCCAATTACCTTACTAATGCACTTTCAGCTACGCCCCAAGATTGTTTATGCAATATGGCGACGCTTACAAGCTGCAATAGCTTTCGTCAACACACCGATGTGCATTCCAACGCAACTAAAGAGCAATTGAGATAGGGCGACTGAAAATTAGGGCTTATATAACTTCCGCGCACCTCTGCCTTGACGTCACACATATGAAAGCATAATATCGGCTTAACTTAAGCACACATCTAAAACTACGCAATATATAATTTTGTTATCCATTTGTAAAGTAAATTAAAAATTATAACCAAATTCTGTCAGTTACAACTTTTGTGCAAAAAAATTGTCCAAAATGATATCTCATAAGCCTTTGAAAGCGTCACTGTAGAAAAGCGCATCGTTTATGTATTTAATTGTTTTTACTGAAATGAACGTGTTAGAATCTATCATACAAACATTTACAAAGTTCAAACTACCCTCAGTTACCCCATTTCAAGGACATCGGATACATTAAACCCTTTCATCATACGTGAAATATTCGAACCACCCCTACATTTCAACCCGATACATATAACATCGAATGCACTACTCACCCCTCCAATTTAATGAAACACAAAGAACTCGCGAACGTCTTGATTACAAACGAATGGTTAAAACACATTTCTCATTTAAAAATTATTATGACAACTACATCCGCAGCCAATCAAATGGAAGTTACTTCTAGTTCCTGGGAATTAATAGTGTTACGTAACAACATACGCTGTTTGTGCCAGTAAGAGAAACACCAGCTTTAATGACAGATTTTGATTTTAAAGATAATGATTTTTAAGACTGTTGCGAAAAAAATCACCTCTATTTTATCAAATCAACAAGTAAAGGAAAAACATGGCGTCTGAAATCGCACTTGCCACCAGACGTGTTACTAAATTTAAAATAAGTTAATACTTACAAAAAGAAATGGCCCTCCGTTTTACAAAAAATACTGCATATCCGGGAAACCTCGTTAAAATAACCAAACACTCAGCGCCAATTTGATGGATTAAAAGCCACTAATCTCCACTTTAAAACCCAATTTTAATCCAAAACAATTCAGCAGCACAAATAACATTATTGACTGAAACACTAGCTTTTACGAACGGCGAGGCCTCCACGACGAGAAGCCGCTGGAATGCAGTTTTGCGAACCGGGGACCGATGTTTTGGTTATTTTAACAAGGTTTCCCGGATATGCAGTATTTCTTGTAAAACGGAGGGCCATTTCTTTTTGTAAGTATTAACTTATTTTAAATTTAGTAACACGTCTGGTGGCAAGTGCGATTTCAGACACCATGTTTTTCCTTTACTTGTTGATTTGATAAAATAGAGGTGATTTTTTTTCGCAACAGTCTTAAAAATCATTATCTTTAAAATCAAAATCTGTCATTAAAGCTGGTGTTTCTCTTACTGGCACAAACAGCGTATGTTGTTACGTAACACTATTAATTCCCAGGAACTAGAAGTAACTTCCATTTGATTGGCTGCGGATGTAGTTGTCATAATAATTTTTAAATGAGAAATGTGTTTTAACCATTCGTTTGTAATCAAGACGTTCGCGAGTTCTTTGTGTTTCATTAAATTGGAGGGGTGAGTAGTGCATTCGATGTTATATGTATCGGGTTGAAATGTAGGGGTGGTTCGAATATTTCACGTATGATGAAAGGGTTTAATGTATCCGATGTCCTTGAAATGGGGTAACTGAGGGTAGTTTGAACTTTGTAAATGTTTGTATGATAGATTCTAACACGTTCATTTCAGTAAAAACAATTAAATACATAAACGATGCGCTTTTCTACAGTGACGCTTTCAAAGGCTTATGAGATATCATTTTGGACAATTTTTTTGCACAAAAGTTGTAACTGACAGAATTTGGTTATAATTTTTAATTTACTTTACAAATGGATAACAAAATTATATATTGCGTAGTTTTAGATGTGTGCTTAAGTTAAGCCGATAGTATGCTTTCATATGTGTGACGTCAAAGCAGAGGTGCGCGGAAGTTTTATAAGCCCTAATTTTCAGTCGCCCTATCTCAATTGCTCTTTAGTTGCGTTGGAATGCACATCGGTGTGTTGACGAAAGCTATTGCAGCTTGTGAGCGTCACCATATTGCATAAACAATCTTGGGGCGTAGCTGAAAGTGCATTAGTAAGGTAATAGGATGCATTTTTTAAAATTTGTTTTTGATAATAACATGTGTTTACGAGATATTTTAGTAATGTGTGAAAACATTGCTAAAGTGAACTATTTTCGTAGTTATATAAAAAATATAATTTAGAAGTTTCTTACTTCTCTAATCGAATTACTGTGTTCTATCTGTTTTTCTTGTTTGCAGATTTGGAGTTGTTAGAATTTCCGGTATTTGGCGTGCGTAAAAACTCTGAAACCGCTTTTCGCTGCATAGCTTTGCATTTGAGACCGAGGCTAGCCCCGTGTTTACGAACTTGAGTGATTTGGAGAACTGTCTTTTTCAAACAGTTGCTGGAAGGGTCAGGGCGCTCCTCTTACATTCCGCCAGGTAGGTTAGATAAGAGTGTATAAATTGTTATGCAAATTGACATCTTCGATTTAGGTATCGCTGTTTGCATTCACCATACGCTCACGTAGAAATGTTTAACTTTACAGAGTTTGGTAAACAATGGATCTGTTAAACGCTGTTTTACAGATTTTGTATTCATAATAATATACTATGCAAATATAATATCCGCCATGTCTATCCGATTCTTATTTTCAAATTATTTTTGTTAAATTACCAACTGTTTCAGGGATATTTCCTTATTTTTTCTGGTTTTAAAGGTTGCCTTAGAATATTTCACACATTAAATTTGACGTCTGTGGGTATTGTTTTATATGCTAAAATATGACTTAGAAGCTTTATTAATCTGTTCGATTTACTGTGTTCTATCTGTTTTTTTTCTTTTTGCAGGTTCTGGAGTTGAAAACAATTCTAACATTTAACGCGTGTTGCAATTGTGAGAATCTAGTCTCGCCGCTTAGCTTTGTGTATTCAAGGCAAAGGTTATCCGCGGGTTTATGAGCTTGAGCGATTTGGAGGACTATCCTTTTCAAACAGCTGCAAAATATCCAACATTTGAAATACGTTGTAATTCTGGAAGCTTTTCTCATTACTCGAACAGCCTGAGGGGGTGGACTGCCTTTTTCAAACAGTTGTTAGAAGGAGGGAACACGCGCCCGTCCATTCGATTTTTGGTGGTTTTGGAATAGAGAGACTCTTATACTAGGTAGGTGTAATGTCGAATAGGAATGCTTAAATTTTAAAGGGTAGTGTTTTACAATTGATAGTAGTAGGTGTGTTTTAAATTTAGGAGAGGGTTTGTCCCCTCGGTTTGCTGGTTTTCAGTTTTGAACTTGTTTTGCTGGTATTAAGACATATATTCTCCACTGTATTTTGGCTAATTTTTATGAGTGATTTGAATTGTTTTTGCAATTATTATGTTCTAGGTATAAGTACCTAACATCAATAGCAAGAGGTATATTGACTTGAAGATTTGCTGGGTGAGCTTAGCTGATTTTGCAGTCAACATCGAGATTTCGTTTAGCTGTATTTATTGCAAGAAGAGGTACGTATTATATAGAATAATTATACACGTAAAACGTTTTATCAGTAATCAACTACTCGTGTTGTCTTTGTATGCGGCGATCATGCTTTGATCTATAGCGTTGCGATGGCATGTTACCTATACCATTTGTTAACCAAGACTGTAACACCCTTGCAGTTGTATATTAAAAGTAATTTATACGTGATGCTGCTCATCAGCCAATAAGATCACCTTTAATTTATCATGATGTACTGATAGAATGTGGTGTGTATTGGTAGTGTAGATATAGAAACACTATATTTATTATTTCTCATACAATTTACGTCACTTCTCTGTATTGATGTTAGCTGCAATTATTATATGAAGAGAGGCGTATTATGTGGAATAAGTATAAACCTAGATCATTGAGGATTGTGTTTAGTATTTACATGTATGGATGGTGTAGTTTATAGTTTTATATTTTTTATTCGAGCGAGTATTTTAGTGAAACCCAATATGATGGTGCTTGAGAACCGTGTGGTAGTATCGCCACCACTCCTTTTCATGTAGTATTGTCAGTCTCCCTAAATCTCACTTTTGAAACTATATCTTTTCATATTTGTCAGACTTGAAGGGTTTGATGTCTCTGACGTCACTAATCGGTTGATTGATGAAATATATGGAAATATAACAGAGCTATTCTACACATGAATACATGCAATATTAGTTTATTCTGTAATACAGGATTGATATATTCAGCATTATTTGTTTAACTGTCAGTGTATAGTTGTAAAAGGCGAACAAAGTGGTATGAAAATAATAATCGTAGAACTCAATTATTAACTGTTGCTTTTAGTTTTAGCAATGAAATGTAGTACTATTAATAATAATAATAATATTAAGTACTGCATTCATGAAGATATTAACGTATTGATATAATTAGTATCACATGGAGGGAATATGAAACAAGTAGAATTATCTGATTTTTTTCGTTTTAAACCTGAACTTGAAAAAAAATTCATTGTACTTACTGCTTCTCATAAAGGAGTGGTTGAAGAAGTTTGATTTTGGGGTTGATATTTCAGTATTATGAATTATGATAAGGGAGGTAAATCGACTACCGAGGGTTTCGAGCAGATTTTTCGTAAATGTTCTCGTAATTTGCTCGGTTTCACTAATATTTGTAAAATGAGTTATTATTGTTTTGACTTAGATTAATTTGCGCTGTAGTAGCTGTTAAGAACGTTAGAGCACTGGAGTTTGTGTTAACCTTGATTTTAATTTTGATGATGAGTGGTTGGAGGTGGTTTGAGAACTGCCCTTGCTTGTTGGTGTAGTGTAGCTGGGTATATAAAAGACGTGTCATCCTTCAAATATTTCTCAGTTGTGCTTTAGTCGTTCGGTGGTGGTCACGTGTGCTCTCGAGTGCTCTGCGGTTTATTAAATTGTGGTAAGCAGTCGTTTGGGTTGAAAATTGAGGGGTGGGTCGGGTGTTCAAGCGTTTCGCATGTGATAGTAAGATGAGTTTAATGCTTGTTTGACTTAGATTAATTTGCGCTGTAGTAACTGCTGAGAACGTTAGAGCACTGGAGTTTCTGTCGACTTTGATTTTTAATTTTGATGATGAGTGGTGGGAGGTGGTTTTAGAAATGTCCTTGCTTGCTGGTGCAGTGTAGCTGGGTATATAAAAGACGTGTCATCCTTGAAATATTTCTCAGTTGTGCTTTGGTCGTTCGGTGTTGGTCGTAGGTGCTCTCGAGTGCTCTGCGGTTTATTAAATTGTGGTAAGATGTCGTCGGGTTGAAAATTGAGGGGTGGATTGGGTTGTCAAGCGTTTCACATGTGATAGTAAGATGGGTTTAATGTCTGGTTGACCTTGAAATCAGACAATCGCAATCAGCTCGGACTTGGGGAAAATTTTATTGTATCTATTTATCCACTCAGCGTTAAAGCTTAATACTAATATCGTATTTATTGTTGCAGCTGTTGTTTCCTGATTTAAAGACATATTCACCAGTTTCAGTTCTGATTTGTATCGATAGCTTTACTGATAATTGTATTGGGAATACCAGTTGAGGATACAGCATCTTCATATAATATCAGAAGTGTTCGGTTATATTCAACTATAGCAGGTAATAATATAGTCTTCGAGGGTTAATGGAGAGCTCTCACTTCATTCTGTTTTTAGCACCATCTCGTAGCGTGAAGATGAAGCAATTTACTTGTGATGTGTGCAAGAAGCAGTTCACTCGGAAAGATAGCCTACACAGACATCGAGAAGGTTATTGTATGCCACTATCTCAGTTATGTGAAGTATGTGGGCTTACATTTTCAAGTATAGGACATTTCCGAAAACATCAAGTTGAAAAACATGGTTTACGGAAAAGGAAGTTGGAAGATGGTGTTCAACTAACACCTAAGCCTAAACAAACGTGTGTTGATGGTAGCATCAAATTCAAGGCGATACAACAAGATGTGAAGTATGTGATGTATCTGTCTTGAAAAAATACATGATGCAACATTGTAGAAGCCTACAACATAAAAACAGGGCGTGCGTGGGCGAAGGGAATGGTGTTACAGTAATAAACCAATCCTTTAAACACCGAATAGCAACATACCGTATTACTACAGGTGATACGAAAATATATGTTGATATAAAAGAATATATGAAGATTTTGAAGCAAAAATGTGTTGACTCCATTGTGGCAAGTTTGGGTAAGCATGGTGCTGTGAAGATTAATATTGAATTGTTTGGACTTTTCACATTACAATCGAAAGATCTAAAAGAAGTAAAATCATTTAATACCAAATTCAAAATTTGCACTTCATCAACAAACCTAAACGAACTTTATAATTATTTCATCGATATCATTGACAATAAAGTTAGCGAGTTTCAAGAAAGAGAGAGTGGATGAGCCCTGGAAAGGTTGTTGTTTATCGAGTTAAATATCAACAAATATAGTCCTCTAAGGGCTTCATCATATATTCCACTACCGCAAACAATTCAAAATAGGAAGGCTGTAATTAACATTCAAAATGGTGATAATCGATGTTTTATGTGGAGTGTCTTGGCTGCTTTACATCCTGCTGATAAGAATTCTTTTCGTATAACTAATTATACAAAATATAAAAATGAATTAAATTTTGTGGGAATTGAGTTTCCTGTTAAGTTACGTGATATACCAAAATTCGAATTGCAAAATGATATTTCCATTAATGTATATAGTTTGGATTCTATATATGAAAATGGGAAAATCAAATATGAAATTAGTGGGCCGTTACACTTCACAAAAACAAAACGAGATATACATGTAAATCTGTTATTAACTGATAATAATGAAGGTGGATCACACTACTGTCTCATTAAAAATTTATCAAGGCTTGTTAATCATCAGTTATCAACTGATGGGCATAAGAAAAGTTTCTGCGATGGTTGCCTGATGAATTTTACTAGTTTAGGACGTTTAGCACTACATCAACAACATGATTTTAAAAATGTTCGAGTTATATTGCCAACTACTAAACCGCGATTGGATAAATTTGGAAACACGTTGCCACAAAATATTTTAAAATTTGAATCGTTTGAACAAAAATTAAAATTCCCATTCGTTGTATATGTAGATTTCGAGTCGATGCTTGTACCGCTTCAATACTGTCAGCAAGACAGTAATAAACCGTTTTCGCAGAAAACTCATATGCACACACCCTATAGTTTTGCATATTATATAAAATGCTCTTACGATGACTCCCTTTCAAAGTTTGAATCTTATCGAGGTTTTGATTGTGCTAAAGTTTTTTGTGAGCGAATGGACGCTGACATAAAGGAAATTTATGTGAATCACCTGAAACATATAGTTCCAATGAATAATCTCACCCAAAATGAAAAACTAGTTCACAAAATAGCAGTAAACTGTCATATATGTGAAAAGCCTCTTCTCGATAATGATGAGAGGGTGAAAGATCATTGTCACTTGACTGGTAAATACCGTGGGCCTGCTCATAGTATATGCAATCTAAATTTTAAACTTTCGAATTTTATTCCTATATTTTTTCACAATTTGTCAAATTATGATGCACATTTATTTATAAAAGCTTTGGGGTTAGATGAAAGCAAAATTGATGTGATAGCTACAAACAAAGAAAAGTATATCTCTTTTACGAAACATATACTCGTAGAAACAATTGTTGATAAGAATGGCAAAGAAAAAAACGTTTTTATGAAATTGAGATTTTTAGATTCATTTAGATTTATGCCTATGAGCTTGGAAAAGTTACCTAAAAATTTGGGGGTAGAACAATGTACAGAAATAAAGAAATATTTTGGAAAAGGGGAAAAGTTTAGCTTAATTAGACAGAAGGGTGTATTTCCCTATTCTTACGTTGACAGCATGGAACGGTTAGATGATCCAAAACTACCCACACGTAAACAATTTCATAACACTTTAACTAACAGTAAAATATCAGAATTAGATTATGAACGTGCAAAGATGGTGTGGGGGGTTTTCAAGTGTAAAACATTAGGTGATTATTCGGATATATACTTGAAGTCTGATGTGCTGTTGCTAGCAGACATTTTTGAAAACTTTCGATATGTTTGCATGGAAGCTTATAAACTAGATCCATGTCATTTTTATACTGCACCTGGTTTAAGCTGGAATGCGATGCTAAAATATACCGAAATAGAACTGGAATTACTAACTGATATAGATATGGTGCATTTTTTCCAAAAAGGCATCCGTGGCGGACTCTGTCAGTGTAGCAAAAGAGCAGTTAAGGCTAATAACCCATTTATGTCAACCTTTAACCCTAACAAACAAACGTCTTATCTGTCATACCTGGATGCAACAAATCTTTATGGGGCTTCCTTATCTATGGTTATCCGATTCTGAAATTCAAAATTTTAACATTAATGAAATTCTAAACACTTCTAATCGTGGATATGTTTTGGAAGTTGATTTAGATTATCCTGAATCATTACACGATCTTCATAACGAACTTCCATTTTGTCCTGAAAATATATCCCCACCAAACTCTAAATACACTAAGCTAATCGGGAATTTAAATCCGAAAGAGAAATACATTATACACTACCAAAATCTACAACAATGTTTAAATGCTGGGTTAAAATTACGGAAAGTCCGCCGCATCTTATCATTCTCGCAATCTCCTTGGTTAAAAAAGTATGTTGATTTAAATACCGTAAGGAGGAATCAGGCTGTCAACGAGTTCGAGAAAACGTTTTACAAATTAATGAATAACGCGGTATTTGGAAAAACAATGGAAAATGTTGATAAAAGAGTAGATATACGGCTTATTACACATTGGGAAAATATAGGTAAAAAGTTGGGGGCAAAATCGTTAATTTCCAAACCGAATTTTAAAAACTTAACCATTATAAGTGAAGACTTTGTAGCTATACAAATGGAGCGACTTAAAGTGGTCTACAACAAACCCATCTACATAGGTTTCTGTGTTCTGGAATTTATTATGTATAACTTCTATTATAATTTTATTAAAGAAAAGTATGGGGATAAGGCTCTTTTAGCATACACCGACACTGATTCGTTAACTTTAGAACTATTTACAAAAAATTTTTATGATGATATGAAAACGAACTTAGAGTATTTTGATACATCTAACTATTTACCAAATAATCGTTTTGATATGCCCATAACAAAATCTGTAATAGGCAGAATGAAAGATGAGTATGGGGGTAACATTATTTGGAAGTTCTATGGAACAGGTGCTAAAGCCTACATAGTTGATGTAGAGGGTGAATTCACAAAAAAGACGAAAGGAGTTCAAACCGCGATTATTAGAAATGAGCTTGATATGGATGATTATGAGGGTGTTGTGTTACATAACAAAACTATATATAAAACGATGAGGCAGTTTAGATCGTATAACCATCAGTTATACACGGAAATTAAAAACAAGGTTGCCCTCTCTCCAGAAGATGATAAAAGGTACATCATTCCTGGAACGCATATGACTCTAGCTTGGGGTCATTATAAAATTCCGGCAACGTGTTAAAAAATTCACCATTCATCAATCGGATGACAACATCGTAGTTAACAGAAATTTGTTTAAACTTTGATATTTATAGCAGATAAATATAATAAAATGTTATATGTATTTTATGCTTTATTGAATTAGTCTGCAGTATAATCTACACTAAACTATTAAGAAATTTGAAGCTATATATATTTGTATACTAAGTCAATCAGTTGGTCGACTGGTTGATGGGGTTGGTCGATCGGTCGTTCATCTTACTGTGTATAGCCTCATCTAGTTCAAATACTTTTTGAACATATGTTATATAGATGTTTAAGGCTTTTGAAGTGTATGATAGATAAATAAAATAAAAATGTTGTATGTATGTATTCTGTGTTTTATTGAATTATCGAAGTTTATACTGGTGTTGGTGTAGTTGTAATAGTAGTTGTTGGTGTTGGTTGGTTGTAGAAGTAGTTGTTGGTACAGATTGGGTTTATTGGTGTTAGTTGTGGAAGTAGTTTGCTGGTTTGTTGGTCGTGGTAGTTGTTATCGGTGTTGGTTGGATTGTTGGTTGTGTAGGTAGTTGTCGGTGTTGGTTGTGGTAGTAGTTATTGTTGTTGGTTGGTATAGATTGATATTAGTTGTGGTGTAGTTGTTGGTGTTGGTTGTGAGCGTTTCGGTTGATAGGTATCTATTTATTCAAGTATGCAACATTCATCTACACAACTTCAACTCTGTAGGCTTGAGCGTCTCCACCGTTGCTAACTCCATTACCCTCGACTCAATCGCTCTTACAGTTCGCATCGAGTTGAACCTCTCTGCTGTGTATAACATGAGAGAAGATCGTCCTACTAGAGGGTTACATGGAATATTGACGTTTCAGCTCCTCGAACAGTTTTAAGGATTTGCGTTGCTGCATACAGGCGAGTGTTTTAACTAAAATTATGATTGTGTGGAATTATTTATCAGTTATCCTAGTGATAGTGTACTATTTAGCATGCAAACAATCTTAATGCTCAGATGCTGTTTAACCTGTATTATGTAAAATTAATATACTCTGACTTTAACTAGCTTGAGGTTGAAACACCTTTACGAAGGTGTTGAGGTTACCTAGACGCATCGGTAAGCCGAGCCTGCAAAACTCGCAGTTGTGTTGTTATTGGTAACTTTAGTTCTCGACTTCGTTGGTTGGTCGGTTGTATTAGTATGGGTTGATGTATATATATATCTGAGTAACTCGTTAGACAACAACAGAAACTACTAAATTTAAATTTAATGCTTAAACCTAGTCGCCTATTTTAAATCTAGAGACTTCAATAGTTACATGCACTTTCTTATAGAACACTCTCTAAGTTGGTAACACTGCTTTGTAGGTGGAGCTAGGCATATACTTTTACACGTGTTAAATTTAAATTTGCCGCCCAAATCTAGTAACTAATCTAGGGACATCATCTAGTTACATAAACTTTTTAAGGAACACCCTGTATGTTGGTAACACTGCTCTGTAGACGGAGATAGACATATACCTTTACACGTGCTAAATTTAAATTTGCCGCTCCCCAAATCTAGTAACTAATCTAGGGACTTCATCTAGTTACATAAACTTTTTAAGAAACATCCTGTATGTTGGTAACACTGCTCTGTAGACGGAGATAGACATATACCTTTACACGTTGTTACGCTCATTTTGACATTTTCCTACTTGTTAATTGAAATAATTAGTCAGATTTGGCAATTTACTTTTATTCTCTAAATATACAGTACTTTATCCATAGTTAGGCAACCCAAATACCTTCAGCCTCAATTTTGAATTAAAAGGAACACTTTGTTATCAGTTCTGCACATACACTCTGCACCTATAGTTTTTCTTCCTTTTTTTGAATTTGACTTTGACATTGATAACCTGAGATCGTGAATTGCTCTGGCCAATTTGCATTCCATTCTTTTCCATCGCTTCGATCGTTGAAGTTTGTGCCCTGGGGAACCTTTTGCTTCGCTGGCTTTGGTCATAGCCGTCCTCGTCGTTTTGAGGGATTTTTGGAGGCAAGGCGCCCTTTGGAACGTTCTGGAAGCCGTTGGGAGTTGCTGCCAGCGTTCGTTCGCTTTTGTTGCGGTTTTGGTGGGCTCTTCTCGATCGAATGGAGCGTTAGGCTGTTCGTCACCATTCGCAGGTTTGTTACGATTTCTTTTCTTCAGCGTGGTTGCTTATCTGGAAATTTGTAATTTATAGCTAACTATTCTATGCCAAGAAAATGCGTTAACTATTCTACGCCAAGGAAATGCGTTATGTACTGTACGCCATGGAATTGAGTTCTCGTAAGCCATGGAATTGAGCTTTTTGTCACCTGGTTTTGGACCTGGTTCGTGCTCGTGTGTTTGATTGCCTGGATCATGCGGTGCTCCGCGTGCCAGCTGGCCGCCCGCCCCTGCGGCCTGGATTTGCAGTCGCTCCCTCTGCGAACGCTGCCCAACGCACCTGGACTCTCACATCTTTTCCAGCGGCTTGGCCCCCACGTGCCGTATGAATCTGAGGTTCTGTAATGTTATGATTTGTATCGTTCGTTTATTTGAATTGTTTAGTGTGACCTTTGAATTGCTACTTATATTAGTATTTTGTGCACATGCAGTTTTGGTGTCTATATGAGCTATGAGATATTAGATTAATTAGTTTACTTACCTCTGTGCATTGCAGCCTTGTGTAATTTTGTTATGATTTGATTTGGGGTCTGCTTTTGCAGCCACTGTAATGCTTTTAATTTTATACATCGCATTAACCTAGCTATTTATTCAGGTTCGCTTTTTAATGTGTCAAATTTTTGTGGTGGCGAAAGTGCCGCCAACGGGATTTTTGTTGGAATTATTTAGCTTCCCGTTTTGATTTCTGATAGTATAGATTAGGGTTTAGAATTCTCGCAAGCAGTTTTAGAACGTCAGGGAATACCGTATGACTTTCCTTTAGGAACTAGCAACCCCTGTGAGATCTCATAATGTGCTGGAACCGCCCTATCTAAATTTTGTGCTACTTAAAGATAATTTTTTTTAGGCCAACCTTCGGGGTTTAATGTTGGCATTGCCTATTTTGCTTGCGCGTTTCGCACCCTTAATTTTCGTTCTCCGCTTCACGGGGATTTGTTGCTTATTTTATTTTAAAGCTTTTTTTTTGACCATATTGGTAGGTTAATGTAGTCATGCTTCGTGTCGTAGCGATTCCCGCTTCACGGTGAACGCCACTGGTTGATTATTTAGTTATGCTTTGCCTATTGTTGTTTGATATAAGTTTCGAGGTATCTTGCGCCCTTCAGGCTGTTTTAGTTGTTACGCCCTTCAGGCTGTTTTAGCTTTATGACACCTTTAGTTTGTTTTTAGGTCAATTGTGTTGTGCGCTCGTAGCCTTAGATGGAGTATTATTTTTGGTCGACTGTGATATTTTTTTTTATTGTTGTTATTTCTGTGTATTTGCGGTGATACATTTTGACTGTTTGTGGATTTGCTGTTTTATGTATTTGTGGTGTGTGAATATTTTTTTGGCACTATAGTACCCACCAGGTTATTGTAATAAAGCTGTGATATATATTCATTGGTTGTTGATTTGTTTATTTTTGACTTGCTGGTTTTTATCTTCGACCTTGTGTAAGGTCCGGCACAAGTAATTGGATCTGAGTCTAGGACCTGGCGCCCATTCTCTTCGTATTTCGTATAGTGTTCTTTTCAGCATAGTTGGAACCCTGCGACCCTCGCGGCGAGCTAGCCCATTTAGGCCGATAGTTACCAGCCGGCAAAATACCAAATACAACTTTCGCCAAAAGGTAAGGCCGACCGTCTATCTTCCCTGACAAGAAGTTTTTGGCGCCCAACGTGGGGCTCGATAGGGCTCTTGTAGTACCCTGTCTACGTTGTGGTTAGGTGGTACTATAGTGCATTGTTAGTAGGTTTGGATGTATTGATTTCGGATGTTGTTTCATGATTGACTTCTAGTTATAGGATTGGTTATTGGTGTGTTTTGATGAGTGAATCTTTTTGATGATTTGGATTTTTTATTGGCTGCGTGTTCGCGTATTTTATTGAGTATTTGCTGACTCAGTTTGCTTGAGTTTTTTTTTGTGTTTTCTGTGTGTAGTTTGTTTTCTTGCTTTTTCCTTTGGAGTGATGATTAGTATTTTGGAGTGTGATTGGTGCGTTTGAGGGGTACACTTTTGTGGATTTATAGGCTCTTCAAACCATCTTTCTAGTGTGGATTGGTTTAGCTCTTCTTTGATTGGTTCTTTTCCTCTTTTATTCTTCGGATTGTTTGCTAGTTGTTCGGTGGCGATGCGTTTTGGGAGATTTGCTTCGGCACATTTGGATAATCTCCCGAACCTCTTTGGATTGTTTTAGAGTAGTTCTTCTTTGATTGGTTTTCTTCTTTGTGTGGATTGATGATAGGTTAGTTATTCGGTGGCGATGTGTCTGGGAGATTTGCTTCGGCGATTTGGATAATCTCTCCAGCCATCTTTGGGATAGATTGGTATAGTGATTGATTGCTTGACTTCATTTCTTTTAGGATTTCTTTTGTCCGCTTTCTTGGTGAGGTTTGAGTGAGCTTGGTGGATGCTTGTAGGGTGCCCTTTTGGATTTTTGGATTTTTGAGGTATAGCTGATGATGCCTATTGCCGTCAGCTATACGTTTTGGTGTGTTTGGTCGATTGTTGTTAGGGTATCCTTTCGCTTAGGCGGATTTCGGTCCTCAAGTGAAACTCGCTCCTTGCCTTTGGGCATGCTTGATGTTTGAGAACGGTCTCTTCTGCCCTCTTTTAGGGCCTCAGCGTTGTCTGGATTCGTGGAACCCGACTCTTTTATTGAGCCTCTGTCCTTTTCGGTTTTGCGTTTGAGTGTGTCTGGTTTTTGAGGACGGTTTCGTTCGCTCTTTTAGGGCATCGACTTTGTCGGATTTATTGGGACCTGAATCTTTCTCCAAGGCATTGTCCCTCTCGCTAACCTTGTCTCTTGTGTGTGTGGTCTAGTCCACGTCTTTTTGGGTAGGATGGCTGGGTGACGTCGGTCGGTTCACTAGGTTTCAATTCCTCTTTTCTTTTTCTAGAATTGGAATCCTGACTTTAACAACTAGTCCCTTCTTTTCTCTCATCTTTCTTCTTCTCTATTGTTTTTTTTTGTTCGTTGGAAAGGGATGTTCCCTCATATAGTTGTGTTCGTCTTCTTTGATATTTTGAATTTTTGAATATTTGCTCTGTCTTCGGTCATTTGGAGATAGTTTTATAGTTCGTTGGTAGGCATCGTTTTTTTTTTGGACGTTTTGTTTTGATGGTTGTTGTATGGTCAGGTAAATCCGAAGGGATTTACCCTCCCTTTTGTGGGGGGAGAATTTGTTACGCTCATTTTGACATTTTCCTACTTGTTAATTGAAATAATTAGTCAGATTTGGCAATTTACTTTTATTCTCTAAATATACAGTACTTTATCCATAGTTAGGCAACCCAAATACCTTCAGCCTCAATTTTGAATTAAAAGGAACACTTTGTTATCAGTTCTGCACATACACTCTGCACCTATAGTTTTTCTTCCTTTTTTTGAATTTGACTTTGACATTGATAACCTGAGATCGTGAATTGCTCTGGCCAATTTGCATTCCATTCTTTTCCATCGCTTCGATCGTTGAAGTTTGTGCCCTGGGGAACCTTTTGCTTCGCTGGCTTTGGTCATAGCCGTCCTCGTCGTTTTGAGGGATTTTTGGAGGCAAGGCGCCCTTTGGAACGTTCTGGAAGCCGTTGGGAGTTGCTGCCAGCGTTCGTTCGCTTTTGTTGCGGTTTTGGTGGGCTCTTCTCGATCGAATGGAGCGTTAGGCTGTTCGTCACCATTCGCAGGTTTGTTACGATTTCTTTTCTTCAGCGTGGTTGCTTATCTGGAAATTTGTAATTTATAGCTAACTATTCTATGCCAAGAAAATGCGTTAACTATTCTACGCCAAGGAAATGCGTTATGTACTGTACGCCATGGAATTGAGTTCTCGTAAGCCATGGAATTGAGCTTTTTGTCACCTGGTTTTGGACCTGGTTCGTGCTCGTGTGTTTGATTGCCTGGATCATGCGGTGCTCCGCGTGCCAGCTGGCCGCCCGCCCCTGCGGCCTGGATTTGCAGTCGCTCCCTCTGCGAACGCTGCCCAACGCACCTGGACTCTCACATCTTTTCCAGCGGCTTGGCCCCCACGTGCCGTATGAATCTGAGGTTCTGTAATGTTATGATTTGTATCGTTCGTTTATTTGAATTGTTTAGTGTGACCTTTGAATTGCTACTTATATTAGTATTTTGTGCACATGCAGTTTTGGTGTCTATATGAGCTATGAGATATTAGATTAATTAGTTTACTTACCTCTGTGCATTGCAGCCTTGTGTAATTTTGTTATGATTTGATTTGGGGTCTGCTTTTGCAGCCACTGTAATGCTTTTAATTTTATACATCGCATTAACCTAGCTATTTATTCAGGTTCGCTTTTTAATGTGTCAAATTTTTGTGGTGGCGAAAGTGCCGCCAACGGGATTTTTGTTGGAATTATTTAGCTTCCCGTTTTGATTTCTGATAGTATAGATTAGGGTTTAGAATTCTCGCAAGCAGTTTTAGAACGTCAGGGAATACCGTATGACTTTCCTTTAGGAACTAGCAACCCCTGTGAGATCTCATAATGTGCTGGAACCGCCCTATCTAAATTTTGTGCTACTTAAAGATAATTTTTTTTAGGCCAACCTTCGGGGTTTAATGTTGGCATTGCCTATTTTGCTTGCGCGTTTCGCACCCTTAATTTTCGTTCTCCGCTTCACGGGGATTTGTTGCTTATTTTATTTTAAAGCTTTTTTTTTGACCATATTGGTAGGTTAATGTAGTCATGCTTCGTGTCGTAGCGATTCCCGCTTCACGGTGAACGCCACTGGTTGATTATTTAGTTATGCTTTGCCTATTTTTGTTTGATATAAGTTTCGAGGTATCTTGCGCCCTTCAGGCTGTTTTAGTTGTTACGCCCTTCAGGCTGTTTTAGCTTTATGACACCTTTAGTTTGTTTTTAGGTCAATTGTGTTGTGCGCTCGTAGCCTTAGATGGAGTATTATTTTTGGTCGACTGTGATATTTTTTTTTATTGTTGTTATTTCTGTGTATTTGCGGTGATACATTTTGACTGTTTGTGGATTTGCTGTTTTATGTATTTGTGGTGTGTGAATATTTTTTTGGCACTATAGTACCCACCAGGTTATTGTAATAAAGCTGTGATATATATTCATTGGTTGTTGATTTGTTTATTTTTGACTTGCTGGTTTTTATCTTCGACCTTGTGTAAGGTCCGGCACAAGTAATTGGATCTGAGTCTAGGACCTGGCGCCCATTCTCTTCGTATTTCGTATAGTGTTCTTTTCAGCATAGTTGGAACCCTGCGACCCTCGCGGCGAGCTAGCCCATTTAGGCCGATAGTTACCAGCCGGCAAAATACCAAATACAACTTTCGCCAAAAGGTAAGGCCGACCGTCTATCTTCCCTGACAACGTGTCGGAGAGAGACAGACCTGCAACAAGCCTTTGTAGTAGAGGTGTGGAGGTGCGGTGCTAGAACTGGTACAAACCCTCTACTGCTGTTTTTTACATCCAAATAAGATTTATTATTTAAAAACAGAGATAATACTTGTGCACGGTGATCGGCAATACAATTTTCAATAACATCGCTTTCGAAGATATTTTGATGTAAATTAACACAAATATTATCAAGACAGTTAATAATCCTAGTTGGTTGGTTAATGGTAGGCGCAATACAATACGATTTTAAAACATCCAACAAATCTGTGAGATTTTTACATGGTTCTAAAAAATTTACATCAAAATCACCACATATCACTAAATTAGCTCCTTTGTTTTCAGTTAGGAGCAGGTCAATGGCACTGATTAATTTTGTGAGAAAAATATTTATGTCACCTGCTGGGCTACTGTATATAGTTAAGATTAAAATGTACTCCATATCATTCAGATAACAATTAATAAATGTACATTCAAAATGCATGTCAATAGCCAAATCATTTACATAGTTTAATTTCGTAAATTTGAAACCATTTCTGACATATATTCATACGCCTCCGTTTTTTAAAGATTTTCTACAATAATGAGTACATGCCACGTAATTATTAAGATGTAGAGACGCGATCTGTGCAGACTTCGCCCAATGTTTCGAAACACAAAAAATGTCGCAACTTACGTCTTCCAAAAACACCTCCAATTCGGTGAGTTTATTACTCATACACTGCACATTTTGATACAGAATATGTACACAATTTTGTTTGATTTTTCCTGGGCAGTCTTCAGTTGATTTTTCTATCACGAAGCGAACTAATGGCAATTTTGTGGAATCATTGCTTCAGTCTGATTTGGTTGATTCACCATCACATTAAATGAACTGTTACTGTGGGGATGTTATAAAGCTAATTTTTCGCATTTCACATCGGGCATTTTATTTTTTAAGTCATCGATTAACTCTTCGCTTGTTGTGCTAGGATAAAGTCGAGAAACAAAGATCGATGCTTTTCTTTCTACCGCTTTTATACTCGAGTTGGGATTTATACTAATTAGCGGCATATTTGGCCTTGTCCGCCTTGTTTTCTAAAATTTGTTCATGAACCGCATAATATTCCGATAACAAGGTGGCTGTATCATTCAATCTTTCTTGCAATTGAATAATTTGAGTGCTAGATAAGAATTGATCTTCATCATGAATTGTTTGCAAAGATTGCACGTAATTTGCGAAACGCGTAACCTTGCCTTTGATAGAGCCTCGTGTTCTTACAAGCGGATCCATAATTGTTGAAATTAAAACAATTTAACGGATAGAACCAACTTTCGTACGCCACTGGCACAGAATTTTGCTACTAAATTTACAACGCAAAGACGGCCCTGCTACGACGCAAAATTAAATTGGCGCCACGACGCGAAATTAACTTGTGAATAATTCGGCTGCAATTTGAAAAATGCAGGAAATAATTGTAATCACGAACAAACGAAACAACTTGGCATTTTACGCAATTAAAATGTTTACATGACTCATAAACCATTTGTTTATGCAATAATACGCAGCTGAAGTTATGCACATGCAGACACAGATGATAGAAAACCAAATTCATGCATAGGAAATCGCAAAAAATGGAAATTACGAAACGGGCTTACATTGATATTGGTGCATCTGCCTCTTTTCTCGTTACTGTGGTTTGAACTTCCGTCGAGACGTCGAGACTGCACACCTGCAGAACTTGGCGCGCAACTTGGCGTTTGGCCTTCTCGCTCCCACGTTGATAGCACCGCATATGCTCTCTTCCTTTCACTCGTTAGGGATGAATGTAACACGATTAAAACTGCGTTTTGTACTTGCCTTGTTGGCCAATTTGGGCTGCTACTCAGGTTCGTAGTACCTTGTTTAGGTTGCGAATCCGGTTCGAATGACCATGTTGGGGAGTCTCCCAGGTTCCCGTTTATTTGGAAACTTGTGGTTGCGAACTCAAATGGAACTTTAATAGACTGTATGGATTTTATTTTTCACTAAATTATACACTCGTTGAAAGCAAAGTAGGTAATTTATTTGCAATAAATTAACCCAAGAACATTTTAACATGTAAACAATCAGTAGCCTTTCGCGAAGCGGACCTGCTCGCGTGCAATCACTTTGATAGACGGAGGTTAAGTGGTGAGGGGAGGCACGCGCCAGAAAGTTCTAAAAATGCGCATTGTACAATACACAACTACAAGCAAAGCGGAAAAATTTCATGAAACACTTAACACGCCTTTTCTGCGTAACTATTTATAAGAAAAAAATGAAAAAACCAAAGATCCATATGAAAACGAGTTTTTTAAAAACTAAAATGTAAAAAAAGACCTAAGATACAAAATATCCATATAAAAAACAGTTTTTTTAAATTAAACGTAAGAAAAGATTTAATAAACCAAAGATCCATATAAAAAAGAGTTTTCCTAGAACTAAAACGTAAGAAAAGATGTAAGAAACGATCGATCCATATGAAAAAAGAGTTTTTTAAACTAAAACAAAAGAAAAGGTTTAAAAAACAAAGAATCCATATGAAAAATTAGATCTTTTACAGGTAAACGTTAGAAAAGATTAAAAAACAAAATATACACATGAAAAAAGGGGTTTTTAACAATAAACGTCAAGAAAGATTTAAAAAACAAAAGATCCACACCAAGAAAGACGTTCTTTACAAGAAAACGTAAGACAAGGTTTAAAACCCAAAATATACACATGAAAAAAGAGATTCTTTAACAGGAAAACGTCAAAAAAGATTTAAAAAATTAAAAGAACCACATGGAAAAAAAGGTTTTTTACAGGAAAACGTAAGAAAAGATTTAAATAGCGAATTATGTGTACGGTTTAAAAGTCAGGGATTCTAGTTTAAAAATAATTAATTAAATTTCCGCAGAAAACAATAAACAGCCGTACGCGTGACAATAAGTCGCGTTGGCGACCAACAAACTAAGAAGTAGTAACTGCTCGCTCCCACGATTTTAAAACCAAATCTAAAAATATCGAGCGCGCCCAAGGTCCGAAAACTGCATGAAATCCAAACGGCCGGATGTTATGTACAAGATGAAACACGAAACTCGCCGGCGAATTCCGAGAACTCCGCTGCAGAGAGAGAGAGAGAGAGAGAGACAGGGGGGGGAGAAGAGAGTGACAGGGATCGAATGGTTTTGTACGAGTAGCAGAAATCAGCTGATGTACGCGAGTCCGGGGCACTAAAAAAGAAAACGAGATTAGCAGGAGCGAGCGACAGAGAAAGAAATACTTCGACGAGCGTCAGGCGGGTAAGTAGCGAGTTCAAAGCCGGTTCGGGACAAATTCTTTAAAAATTATTCAAGGTGTGTATGCACATACCAAAACCGTGCCACCTCAAAAACTAAAATTGGGCGTCGTAGGAGCTTTCCCTTTGACAAATTCGATAGAATGGGCAACGTCCGCTTCAAACAATTTTAAATATCGAGCGGGCCAACGGCCAAAGTCCGAGAATTGCGAAAGATGCGTGCGCAGGCAAAACAAATGGCGCCGTATGCCGTATGTTATACAAAAGAGCATATATTTTTGAATTATTGTAATTCCTACCTATCTGACGTCATTCCTGATAACCGTAGGAAATATCTGGAAACATCTAAATTAAATGCCATGAATTAGAATCTTGTAAAATGTAACTCGGTACACTAGCCTTAATTAGAAATAACATATTTCCCAGACGAGAAAAATAGAAATTGATAAAATTTGCTTCGAAACGAATTTCTGTCAGTTCAATCAAAGTAGCAAGTCTGAGCTACAATGTTAACGAATAAAAACGAAATTATATAACACCGTTTTGAATATGTTTTAAATCTGGCTACACCGCTAATCGATTTAGTCGAAGCAATCTTTAGAATGGCTTGTTTCTGGTTACCTAGTTTACAGAGGGCCTAAAACTGCGATCCTGGTGGACGAGTAATTTCGCGGTTAACGCAGGTAAACCTTGGGGCTGAAGTTCTTCATGTTATATGTTCTTTGCTAATACCATCTGTTCTGCAATATGAATCGCTACACCCATTTGAGATTTTTTTCCGGGAAGCGAACATTTAACGGAGTTACCCAATTTATGTGCTACTTAATTTTTATACTGTATATTCTTTATAACTCGTTACAAATGTTTTAGGCACACGTCCTAAACCCCTTCTACAATTTTGAAAATGATGCATTACTGTGCGAACTTTAGGCTGGAAAGTATTTCGTTACAGGACTATTTCGGAGAATTAACGTTTTGCTTGGTTTGAAATATTTATTGACTGTGGCAACTAAGGAAATCAACTACAAGTACCTCTAGATTTTTACGAAGAAACATTGCTTGTTTGTTACTGCAATGTTTGCATATTTAGATAAAATTAAGAAGCACAGGTGTCAAACCATGTACGTAACTCATCCGGAAACGCGCTTTACAAGACTTGTACCCGTTCTGTAAAAATGTTCATTCCGTGTTACGTAACGTCAACTATTTACTGTTACAATAATGTTCATTATGAGCCGACTGAACCGGGTTACGGTAGTCTTTCGAGGAAGGGAAACGCATCATAAATTAGCCGCTCTGCAACAATAGCAGGTAGGCAGATATCGCTGGTGAGAGACACAAATAGATGGTTTACAATTGAAAGCTAAAATTGGCAGAGCGACTCCCTTCGTTTCAACTTCAAAGAAGTTCTAATGATATAACTTAGCTATGCAACCAAACAATCATATCACAATTTTAAGCGTCTCGGTACTACGGTCGCCCTCTACAATTTATTCGGCGTGTAACATGGAAATTCTCCAACCTTAATAGTCAAAATTCTTAAGAACCGAAAACGCACATTTTTTTAAGATTGCGGAAATAGCACATAGGAAATCTGGGTCGACAACTTGAAATTAAGCTAACCCTCCAAAAAAGAAATTTCACATTTTGGCCCACTTTCCAGCAAACGCCTTATTTTTGTACATAGTGACTGGACTATTATGGAATGTTAGAGATAAGTAAATATTGTTTCAATAAACTCAAAATAAATTTTATGTTATCGGGTAAATTAAAGCCAGATCTGCTTGAATAAAATTTAAGTTTGGAGTATTAAAAGTTGCCTATTCTTAATGCAGAATTATGTAGCACAGATACGATGCTTCAATGTTATTACCTTAATCCATGGTTGACAACCATGAGTATTTCATGTTGCTCTAATGATTTTTAAATGATCTGAAATGGTTGAGGCAATTGGAATTCATTTTTGTTATGTTACAAATCTGGTTTTCTGTACAAGAATACCAAAACATTATGGACAAACAAGATAAATAGGCGATTTTCACCCCTAAGCTTAAAAAATTATGAAACAATAATATCATATTATTTAAAAATCAAGATAATGTGCTAGGGAGGACTTTGTCGATGATATTCAGTAACTATTTGTAGAATGCGATTATTCAAACGTCAATCTCTTGAAAAATATATGCACTTGCTAAATTGCGTAATGTGAAGCTTGTTACGGTTCAAAAGTCATTTACAGCTATTTATTTAATTATTTGCCCAAAACTCGGTTAAAATTAACTTTTTGCCTTATATTTCTTTAAGCCTGATTTTTCCTACAATGACACTAAGCATTCAGATCTTCTATAAGCTATATTTTAATCTAAGTAAGCTATTTAATTCAGAAGTAGTATTCGAAAGCCCCTGGAGTGTAGACTTCACGTTATGCATCTGTGTTGGGTTGCATATCTGGCCCCTTCCCCAAACTTGGTTTTTGTTATCAGGATTTTTGGAAACCATCTTCCCATTTGCCATTTTTGGGCTGCTAAAGACAGCTGCCTCGAAAATTAACGTCTCGGAAACGTACCATAATTGGATTTATTCGATGGCATCTTAGGTGGGAAATTACTTTTGGTGTGTTGTGAATTCCACGGGCGTTCTGGAATAGACCCCGGGAATTGTATTTTTGATAATTTCTAAGCCCAAACCTCGTTTGGGGATTTCGCTTTAGCAAGCACATGTTTCCTTTCTTGGCGTAATGCAGCCGCAAAAATCTAGAACAGGTATGTGTTTTTAAGTTTATTCAGCTGGGTTCTATGGCTTGTCGCCTTTTTAGCTTTTCCTATCTGGTGAAGTACAACGGCTTTCCTATTTGGAGGCGCAGTTTTCGTTGAGTTACGTCCATTGAACGGGTGGCGATTCGAGAGATATTTCACCCATCGTGAGCACATCCGCACCTAGAACCAATTCGCCGATGATGGTCCCCTATCGACTGCCCTCCAGCGTGGCACGAACGCGGAGCAAGCGCCGGTCAGGGCCTGCGAAACTTCCTCCGACAGTGGCCTGGTGGTCGCTTGCTTTCAGACCGCGTTGCAGTTCTTCGAACCCCTGTCGACGCCCTCTGCAGTTGGGGAAATCCATCGTAAAGGTCGGTTACCTGATATTTAGATTTAGACCTCTCGAACTTCGAGTTCCTCCTGGAGACGCTTTCGTGAATGTGCTACGACGTGCTCAATAAACTTTCGGATGCTTTTAATGTGTATTTTAAGCGGTTAACTCACCTTTGAAATGTAGTTGATAACCTTCCATTGTAAATAATATTTGGTGGTAGCTCTCTTTAACTGATATTCAGCTTTTTTAGCTCACCTGTACGGTGGTGTCTCTGGCCTCGCCCTAGTTTTAACGGTACTGTATTTCTTTTGTATTTTCGATAGTCACGATGCCTTAGTGACTTAATTTACGGTTGGATACCACTATAATATACGCTCCGCTTTGCAAGAAAATTAAGGGTAATATTCGCTTACGACCTTTTAATGCGGATTGTTTAGCATTGTAGTGAATTCGCGGTTTTATAGCGCCTTATACGGAAGCAAGATCTTGATTCCCGTGTCAGCGACTTTGTGAATTAAAAGTTAAACCTTGCGTACCGGGTGTTTGGTCGCGTTCAACGTGCCTTTCTAAATTTGTCAATCATAACCGTTGTGTCGTAGCCACGATGCTAGTGACCGTTAGTTTTCGGTAGTGCATTTGGCCAAGTTACAGATCAACTTGTAAGTTCTAATACTTATATTTTATCGCAATCAGTTTATTTACCGTTTAACTATCTATTTAAGTCGAACCTACTCGTCAACTATGCTTCAATATTTATCTAGATTTATTAGTCAAGATTTTGGGTGAGATTTAACCTAATGCTTTATTTTTACTGTGATATATTGAGATGGTCTTAAGCCCTGAGTCTCACTTCTAACAGCACAACAAAATAATGAATAATTCAGACAAGCTTAGATTGAGAAATGGCATCTAATTGCAATAAAATAAAAATTAATCAGACTTGAATTTAGGAATAATATGTGCAAAGCTATGCAAGTAATGAAGAAATTAATTCTCCTAATATAAAGAACAAGGCAGAGCTCAAATCATAGAGGTTGGATTCATGTTCTATTTAATCAATGTAAATTTGTAAGAATGAATCGATTATGAAAATAATTAGTAAATGCTGGTCGAGGGTATTTTGCAAGTCATAATTCATTAATAACAATTCTCTGTGAGCATATCATAATAAGGTAATGTGGAGGAAGGCAAAGCAGGGTGCAACAAGCACGAAGTGAGGTCAAAGCTAAATGCAAATCATAAATAAAAAAAGGAAAATGGAACAACAATATTGAAAATTTGCTGAATTTACAAACAGTTTGTTGATTAGCAAGTATAACAATGAAATGGACTTTTAATTGAATTCAGAAGTGATCAAAAGAGGATGTGCGCGAAAAGAAACATGAGTCAGTGCAATAAGTGAATGAAAAGACATTTAAAACGGTGCAACGCGAGTGATAATGTAAGACAATGATTACAAAAATCAAAGAACAATTTAGTAAATAAGGTAGAATTGTAAAATTAGTTAGATTTTAAGAATTTATTTGTTAAAAACGTCAATTGAACAGAGTTGATTTCCTATTTGTATTGATGTGCAATTGTTAACAACAACTAAAAATAAAATAATTTTACTGACAGCCCAGTTTTATTCTCCCAGAAAAATCTAATTTTTATATAGTAAATATTAAAATACAGCTCCGAAACTTTACCAGAGCGTTCACGACATAGCAGTGTGCAAGCACAAGTGTGGGTTTTAAAATCGGCCACTACAAAATATTTCCGATCTACAACGGCTTCCGAGGGACGTTCGCCATCCTATTTTGGCCTACGTTTAACAGCAAGGGGCGGTTTCCGAGGTTCCTGACTTCGTGGCTACATCGGCGGCACACCAGTCCAGCTCCTCCAAAGCCTGCACCACGGTTCCTGCTCGCTGAGAGAAGATCTGGCACATTATCACCTCTCCGGACATCATCGGACAGCACCTGGAAAAGTTGCAAGGTTAATTGTGAAGCAAAATTGTACATGCACCACCGTAAAACCTACCCGGGAGTGGAATAGCATTGCTGCTTGGCAGATTTACGGCGATTTAATAGCTTCAGTAGCTTCAAATTGAGAATTTAGAAGTCTAGAATTGAGGTTAGGATTCCTTGACGTCATTATTTCGAATCAACGAAATGGAGGTTTTTGGCTAGAAACAAAACACGATCAACCGACGCTATAAGAAAGCGGCAAAATAAAAAACTTACCTATTTAATTTGCTCATTGAGTAGTAATTCATATCACAAACACGAAAACGATCTGCATTTGCTAGTTTTTTATAAAGACGTAAAATTATATGACAGATTAGCTCCGTTGTAGCATTTAGGTTGCTTTTGACCTACGCACCATAGGCGTGCGATCAAAATTTTAAATCTAAAATTGTGAACCCAGACCTGAATAAGAGCTCTGTTCTGCCATGAGTTAGCCAGCAATAATTTAAGTTGCAAGTAGATTACATTATAAATAGGGGCATACGATCATTCAGGTCAAGCATATCACTGGACCGCTCATTTAATTATCCCTGAGAACCAAAATTAGTTATTTGATTTGTGACGAACCCAGAATTAAAATAATATGTATGGTGGCTCTAGATATTTTTATTATTAGAAGCAATTAATTAGTAGTGGGCGGCCATTACAATATATATATATATATTGTGATATGATTTGGTTTGCCGTATATTGTGTGTGTACTTTAATTGTGCATGTATTCTTTGTTTGCCGCAATTATACTACCTTGACCTCTTTGTCTGCGTATCTGATTTGTGCTTTTGCCGTTACCTTTATATTTTCAGGTTTGGTTAGTAGCGCCTTCTGTAGTGTATTTTTTCTTTAGCAGAGTGCTGGGGGACTAGCTACTTGGCGCCCATATTCTTATTTTTCAGCTAAAGTTTTTGAGTCTTGTGTTTTACCCACAAGCAGCTCCGGCTGAGAAGCCGTTGGCGTTTGCTTACTTCTTTTATAGTCGCCGTAACGGTAACAAGCTAGGGAGAAATGTAGATTCAGTCGCAATCAAAGTAGATTCTAAATAAATTAAACACCAAGCAATTTTCATGAATTAATTAATTTTTTTAGCAATCCATCACGTCGTTAGCAAATTAATTGTACTTACTGCGGTGGTTCAAGATAACCGTGGCTGCTAAAAGGCTAGGGATTGGCCGCAGCAAACGTTGCCAGAATTATAATAATATTAACAAATTATCACAATTTTCTATGACTGTTAAATAAATTAATGGATTTATTATATATGCGTTTTCTAATAAGTAATCCTTTTAACTACTCACTCACACCCGTAAATTATAATTTCATAACTCCCGGATGGGAAGAAATCTCAAAATTGCAACTGCGGATGCATTAAATCGTCATACCTGTGCTACTACTTTCTAGTTATTTATGCAACTAGTGCGCGAAATTATACTTTGGTGCTTGAGAATAAAGGTTTTTTGTCGAGGCGAGAGCCGAGACAAAAATCATTCGAAAGCACCAAAGAAATTTTGCGCACGAGATGTATACAAATTTTTTTCTACACACTTACTGAAATAATGAAAAAAAAATTAGTAAAATCATAATAAAATACAAAAATAAAGATTTCTTCTATCGCAATCTAGTCTGTTTATTTGTTACTACGAAAACAAAATTTAACGAATATTGATATTTGTCAGTTAACAAATTTAGTCGGCGTCCTTTTTAAAAACCTACTTATAATTGATGGAAATGTTGAAAATGGAAGAAGATATACCTTTTGATATTACAGAAGTGGCTAATAATGCAATTGCTAACCTATTACCGCCTATTTATATAAACACAGCAAGATACCCGTTCTTCGTACGGACTACAAATGTTTTTTTTTCTAAATCTTAAACGAATTCTAGAATGCTCCCCTCTTCCCTCACTCAATACGCTAAACTAAATAACGCTGCAAAACAAAATTGTAGGTAAAAAGGAAACAATATTCTTCTGAAAAAAGTTCTCCATAACCATTTTATGCTTCACGTATCCCCTGGAAATGTGTATGTAGTTGTCGTTCTCCGTGTATAGATTGATAAAACTATAGGTTTAGTATACCAATTAGAAGAAAAATAATAAATGTATTCATTAAATGTTGTATTCATAAATTGTAGCAACATACCAGTTACCACCACTTGGAGGTGGAATTTCGGAAATCCTTTCATTTTATTCTAAACTGGACAAACGGAGAAAAATCAATAACTTTAACCTCCTTTTCAACTTTTTTTTACTTTAACGTTTCATCCCCTTGTGGGTGAAATTTCTAAAAATCTTCAATACTTCATTTTAGTCTAAAATGCACCCATAAGAATAAAATTGATAATGTTATAACCCCCTGCCCCTTTTCAGTTTTTCTTCTTTTTCACCCCTATAGGGGTAATATTTAAAAAAAAACTTTTAGACGCATTTGAAAAGATTTTCAAAATACATCTATCTGCCCAAAAAGAATGTTCTAACTCCATAAACATAGGAGATACGTAGGGTTCTTTAATTCACCCCCAATTCAGATTTGCACCTTTAGGGGTTGATTAGGGCAAAATCCTAAAATACGTTTCTAGGTATTTGCATTGATAATCTTTGCAAGCAAACACCAAGTCGCTATCTCATCGTGTCTAGGAGATATAGAGGAACTAGTAAAAACACATTTTATTCCCTTTAACTCCCTTAGGGGTGGAATTTGAAAGACCCCTTTTAACCCATTTTATTGTGAAATAAACTCACAGCGAAAAAAATTTATCATTTTGTAACGTTTGCCTGCAGATCAAATTTGTATTTCCGAATATTAATATAATATTTAGATTTGATCCTTGTCCGACCTCACGTTATCGTAATTTCCGTAATGTCAATGCACGAGGCGATAAGCAGAGCGCAGTGACCGACGTCACGTAAGTACAAAAGTGCGTCGCGCGCTGTTTCTCCCCACTTTTAGAAGCGCTCGAAGTCGCATAAAACGAATGGCGGAGCCGATTCCGAGTCAGAGAGACACAGAGATCCGAATCTACTTCCCCAGCTCTACTTCCATCCCAGTTCCAGCTCCCAGTTCCACCTGCCCTTATCCCTGTCCCTGCAGAAGAGATTCTCCTGGAACCAGATTATTTCCCTGAAAAACCGATTCCCGACTTGTTACCGTTGTCTAATTATCCCAGGCTTTAGTTGATTTGGTGGCAAGACATTGCATCCTTAGCGCTAAAGTTATTAATAATTAACATTACTAATTATCCCAGGCTTTAGTTGATTTGATGGCAAGACATTGCATCCTTAGCGCTAAAGTTATTAATAATTAACATTACTAATTATCCCAGGCTTTAGTTGATTTGGTGGCAAGACATTGCATCCTTAGCGCTAAAGTTATTAATAATTAACATTACTAATTATCCCAAGCTTTAGCTGATTTGGTGGCATTGCGTCCTTATCGTTAAAGCTATTAACAATTAAGACCTGAAATCTAGTTGAATTAATTAATTAATTATCCCAGGCTTTGGTTGAATTGGCGGCTGATTTTGCGTCCTTTTCACTAAGATCAATTGTTAATATTTCCCGAATCCGATCGAGTGGAACACTTCCACGAGGTGCTCTATCCGACCGCCCAGACTACTATTTAACCAGCCCTAAGAGGAAGCTCTAATATTCCTCGTCAATAACTGTCACTAGGCCCGAGTTTTGGTTCGAGAACATTGTAATTCGATTCCCCCGGCTAACAGCCCAAATTCCAGCTAATAATATAGGCGATTACGTGACTTGCTATTAATTACTTTGAATACAGAATCAGTTACCTACCTCAAAGTCTTCCACGGCGCTGTAGGCATCCGCACCACCTGGGGAACCGTCTTCAGAGAGCCGAAGGCCGGAAAAGAAATCTGGCACAGTAAGAACTTGTAACTCCCGGGGTCCGCCGCGGATCTCTGTGGAAATTTGTACCGAGGTTCAGGCGATAATCGTAGCTGCCCGTGTAGGTGAGAAAATACATTATTTGTATTAATTTGGCTTCTGTTTTCTCAGTAAAAACGTAAACACCACGAGGCGCTTGACAGCAGCTGACAGTAAACACGGACCTACCCGAGGCGACCTCCGAAGGCGCGAGGCGGCCCCCGAACGTGTTCAAAATTCAAACCTACAACCCTGGAAGTTAGGCCGTGCGTCTTTCTAGCGGCGTATAACTGGTTGCTGACGAAGCCAGGGATACAGCGTCCATTCATGAGAATATTGTTTATTTGCCATTAATATACAACTCAGTTATTTGTAATAAATACGTTTAAATAGAATAAACATTTTAAAAGTCTGTTGTTGATATTTATGCTACGCTGTAGTACATATCTGAAAGAACCGATAATTCTCCGACTTATTTTGAGCTATCCGAGGTGTAAGATTGTAAATAAGCTCTATGAGAGGGCTAGCATTACAAATTGGCGTGTCCGAGCAGGAACCTAGTCAGATATGTACATAGTTTAGCAAATATCATCAGCTCCCGTGTCTAGATGACCAGATGGCGCCCGAGCCCATTAAACTCTGAAAAATACCGAACCAGTAAATTTTGTTGTAATTTAAATAATGCACAAAACCTGTTACAGCCTAGCCGTCCAGGGGAATCTACCAGAGCCCAGAAACCGAGATGTTCCAGTCTAGAATTCCGAGATACCCCTCCAGCTCCTGTCCTTTCCAGATAAAATCCTGTCTAGATCCTGTCTAGTCCAGAAAACCCTTCTCCGACGTATTTTGAGCTATCCGAGGTGTAAGATTGTAAATAAGCTCTATGAGAGGGCTAGCATTACAATTTTAACCCCCTACCCCTTTTCAGTTTTTCTTCCTTTTACCCCTTTATGGTTAATATTTTCAAATTCCTTTAAGCCTCTTTCTAAATATTTTAAAAATACATCTATATGCCAAAAAATAATGTTCTAACTCATTAAACATAGGAGATGAGTAGGGTTCTTTAATTCAACCGCAATTCAGATTTGCTACTTTAGGGGTTGATTAGGGCAAAATCCTAAAATACGTTTCTAGGTATTTGCATTGATAATCTTTGCAAGTAAACACGAAGTCGCTATCTCATTGGGTCTAAGAGATATTGAGGAACTCGTGAAACAGATGTTATCCCTTTTCACCCCCGTAGGGGTGGAATTTCAAAAATCCTTTTTAACCCATTTTATTGTAAAATGGAGCTCATTGCGAAAAAAATTATAATTTTAATCCCCCTACCCCTTTTCAGTTTTTCCTCTTTTTACACCTTTAGGGTAAACATTTTCAAATTACCTTCTACCTCTTTCTAAATATTTTAAAAATACATCTATATGCCGAAAAAGAATGTTCTAACTCAATAAACGTAGGAGATACGTAGGGTTCTTAACTTCACCCCGAATTCAGATTTCCTACTTTAGGGGTTGATTAGGGCAAAATCATAAATACGTTTCTAGGTATTTGCATTAATGATCTTTGCAAGTAAACACCAAGTCGCTATCTCATCGGGTCTAAGAGGTAATGAGGAACTCGTGAAAACACATTTTATCCTTTTTCACCACCTTAGGGGTGGAATAGCAAAAAATCCCTTTTAACCCATTTTATTGTAAAATGGAGCTCATTGCGAAAAAAATTAATAATTTTAACCCCCTTACCCCTTTTCAGTTTTTCCTCCTTTTACCCCTTTAGGGATAAAATTTTCAAATTTTCTTACACCCCTTTCAAAATATTTTAAAAATACATCTATATGCCAAAAAATAATGTTCTAACTCAATAAATGTAGGAGATACGTAGGGTTCTTAAATTCACCCCGAATCCAGATTTGCACCTTTAGGGGTTGATTAAGGCAAAATCCTAAAATACGTTTCTAGGTATTTGCATTGATAATCCTTGCAAGTAGACACCAAGTTGATATCTTATCGGGTGTAAGAGATATTGAGGAATTCGTGAAAACACATTTTACCTCTTTTCGCCACCTTAGGGGTGGAATTTTAAAAAAATCCCTTCTTAGCACTACCTTACGTAACAAATTGAAAATTCCACCCAAGTTTCTAGTACTAGTGGTTTCGGCTCTGCGTTGATTAGTCAGGGTTGTGGCTTTCCTTTATATATGTATAGATTATGACTTACGGCTTATTAGTAAGAATATTAATGGCAATATCCAAACAAGTAGTAATATTTAATGATGGTCTGAATTAACATCACCACTAATATCTTAGTTCGACGTTTTCACAGATTTGGGAATTATGACATTTGCTAACTATTACTATTTTTTTTCTACAGACAACAAGAAATGATGACATTTTTACATTAATCTCAGTATGCAAAATGTCACATTGGAGTTTTTTATCTTGACAACATGCACAAAGTATTTCGCGCACTAGAGCCAAAAATATTTCGTGCATGACGAAAATGGTAACATTTTTAAAATAAATTGAAATATATGAAACAAATCGTTTTATTAAAATATAACAAAAACGCATTAACTATTATTATTATTGCTATAAATATTAAAATTAATATTGCAACTACTGCATGTCCCTATATTTATTCCACTCGTAGAAACATACAAAGTTTGTTTTACAATTTGGTGTTCACACACTTCATTAATTTTCTTTGTTACAGTACATTGTGCTGATGGGGCACTAGTAGTAGTGGAAATACGTATAGGTGGATTTTCAGCTTCACAACCAGATTTTTTTTATATTTTAATTTTATTTTCAATGGAGTCTTCAATGTACCCCTCGGCAACACTGGTGAATTTTCATATTCCATGGCGCTTTAAGCAACTCATGCCCGCTCCTGCATCTGCGAGGAGTGTCGCAGATGTCCTCCTGAAACAGTGGCCGGTGTAAGCTGTGGCATTTGGTAGTTGAAGGTATTTTGCGATCATAGATGGGACTGAAGCAATGGTGTTAACTCCAATTACTTGGTTGACACATCTACCTTTTTGGTATTTTAAAAATAAACGCTTATTTGAACCATGATTAGGGCGAAGGTTCAGATACTTCCGATAGAATTGGATATGATTGAGATCTGTCACTGTGAATGTTCGTGGAAAATTTATCTTAGTATCGGGTATTTTAACTATTAATACTCGACCGGCATCCTCTATGACATCAATTGTCATTTTCACAAGTTCATTTCGTCGGCAGGCCCCTGAAATGCCCATAATCAGCCAAACCTAAAAAAATCTCATATGATTTCATGTTAATTATAAAAAAAATCACAAAAATTACCTTCATCAATAAGTAGTGTTTATTATCCGCTTCTGTTATGAACTGATTTACTTGTTCCCCATTTAAAACTTTTGACTTCTTTGTCTGATGACCTACAGATTTGTTCTTTAAATAAGGCACTAACTTCGCAAATTTTCTCACATCGATATTTCATTGATGTTCAGAGTTGATTTTAATATAAAGTGCCCACAGTGTAGAACATCTAACTGATTTGGATTTATCCTCAAAATAAGCGAGAAGAACGTTTTCACCTACTTTTGATACGTTTTTGTTCGAACACCAATCCTTAAACTGTTGGTACGCATTTTTATATTGTGTTTTTGATTTTTCGGGGGTAACAGTTTACTTTAGCATGAAACGCTAAAATCCGGATTTTTTTGGAATCCCTAGAAAAAGGCGGTGCAAACAAAAAGTAAGTACATGGAAGTCGGCGGAAAAGCGTTTTTAAATACAAAACTTACAAAAATCCATCAGAAATTCCGAAAAACACGAAAATCACCGGCGAAATGACATAAACAAGTTATTTTATTTCGGTGCCCACGCAACTCAGATGGTAGCTCGAATATGTTACTAAAGCTCGAAAACCACCAGCGGCGGCACCCATTGATTTAAAATAAATATATAGAATGAGGGAAAACTCCAGTATAGTAGACCACAACCTTTTAGCGGGTACTAAGTACACACAAATCTTAAACTGCAGATTACCTAAAATATCTCCTGGGCATGAGACAGAAGTGGTCTACGATACTGCATTTTAGCTAAAGTATTTACTACAGGCCTCTATACTTTTATACTAGTTGGGGCTGCGCCACACCGTTTAGACAGTTGGCAACATAGCTGTCGCTGAAAATGTCAATTGTGTTAGTTGAGGTGCATTTCAGTTTGGTATTTACTTTTTGAAAATATACATTTTTTGCTTCTTCCGACAACAGATTCGAGATCAGCAGGCTGTAAACTATAGGGATAGTGCAAAACCGCTTCTAAAAGTTGCAATTTAAGCGTTTCAAGCTAAACTAAATAATTACCAATAGGCTCTAATTCTTGTAGTAATAAGTCTTGTTCAAATGAAGAGATGCAAATAGATATTTTTAAATATAAATAATAGATAAAACCAGTGCAACAACACATCATTTTTAACAATTGGCATAAATCTACATCTACTGAGTTTTATAATTTTATGACGTTTTGAATTTAGCCTCAATTATCTGTAATTTGGTGCTATACCGAAAAATGCATCTTCCTGTTAAATAGTTATCATTCTACTCGTGTGTAAAGGCAATTGCTCACTCGGATAAATTACGATACTCTCCTTCGACTTCCTCCTCGCAAGTAATAGCTGTCATTACACGCTCGTTGAATAATATAGACTCTATTTTCTACTAAAATCGAAATAACTCACTGCCACCAAAAATAGTACAACACTTGCTTGATACATTTTTCTGAACATTTGAAGATGTATGACGAACATGCCTTTTATAAGATGCCATCTTCGCGGAAAAAATATGCATAAAAAATGCTTCTATATTTAGAACACATTATTTATATTATATTTTTTTTATTATTGGAGGTACCAGTTTTTACGGCACATAATAAATAATCGCCAATAGTTTTTATTACCGTTTAGAATGATGATTCTAAACGATGCATTGTCGGATTTGATAACATTCTAAGGCAACACAATTCAAAATCTTCCTGCATTGTTATGGGTTTTTATTAATAGGGTCTTGTTCTCTATTTATGATAATATCGAATAGGCTGAGAACAATTTTAATATGTTATTAAAAAAATACAAATCTATTCATACATTTAAAGTTTCAATAATCTGAATATATCAAACCTTTTATACTTTGGGCAATACGTTTGGGTTTTTCTAGGTCCTCACGAATAACAAACTAATGTCTCGTCATTTTCGTAATAATAACCACGAAACCTAACACATCTCAGAAAAATGGATGCGTTTTTTGCTACTCCAAGAGGGCAACCAATTAGAGTGTTGCGTGAATGCTGTAAAAATAGTGACGGTGTTGTTTAGAGGAGTGAAAATACATAATATACAGTTTTTTTAATTATCATTAAATGTTTTTCCTAAATATGCTTTCCTATTTCCTTTACGTGTTTGTTTAATGTTGTTCGCTGTTCGTTGGGTCTTATAAACCCGCACATAGTACAAATAAATAGGATCCGTAGAAATTCATTTATACAATTAAAGCTTTGTTAATTAATTTCCAACGTAAACGATAACATAGATAGGACGAGTAAACAACACAGCAAAAATAGTAGAGAGGGCTCCCCTGTAAATACTAGCTGTACAATTTGAGCTACCTCCAAGCACATGATTCATTTTACTATATACCAACAATAATACGTATAATACGTAGGCTACAGATGCAACATTATACTGTTATTACGAATGCAATCTGAATCAGATAACAGCGCAAGAAACGCCACAAAATTCAAATACAACAAAGATTGACGTTAAATTAAGTTATTAACTGCTTGAGCAAGCGCTCCCTAATTATCCACGTCAATCTGGAGAACTTACATCTCGGAGAAACACTTTAAAATCTAGTAGATGTACCTTAGACCGAGAAAGTTGATCTCAAGGGGATTTCCAAAGATACTGATTTCTCCCAAATAAGCCGTGACTGAAGTAGTAGACCCAAATAGCAGCTTGAGGTGGCTTGGAGACAAACATATGCAGACAAAAGCAGTGAAGCATCCCTCTTGCGGGCGAATTTTTGAAATAGCTCGAACAATCAAGTTGAAGCAGTGCCCCCGACTTTATGCAGACTTAAACAGGTCGCCGCTAAATCCGCCTAAGCGAAAAACGCACAGGCGCTATGATAACTAAAAGGTACTAAAGGAATTCCTATGTTATATCCGGACTTTAATCCGAATGAATGGCCAACTGCCACTACGACATCAAATACATCAAAAATTTCCTCGCACTATAGCGTCCAAGCTACAGCCCAAAAACCTTCGACGACCCAGGGCTATCGGTTTGCTCTCCCGAAAGCTTTTATATCTGTTTGCAACCAAACGGAGAGCACAAGTTAGTTCCTATACTTCAAATTCCTGCATTTGTCTATGGTTTCGCTTATAGCTATCTCTATTTATTCTTACGACACTTTGTCGCTCTTACAGCATAGAAACTTTAAATGGCCTGATTGCCTCTAGCATCTTGCAGCACACGCGACGTTTTTCCTGCGATTTAGCCCGGGGCTGGCGTATGATTCCGAAAATTTCAACCAACAGGTAGCCTAAGAGCAGGCGACAAAAATAGTTACGTCATTTCATTAAGAAAATATTTCATCTTATTATACCCTCTTGACGTCGCTGATAATTAATTCGGAAGTCTGCCTGGTTTTAGGTGGTGGAAAGAAGTGGAGATATATCTATTTTTTCTGTTCCTTTGGAAAAGTATGTTTAGTTAGGTGAAACAGACTTGACAAAATATCACGTATCCTTTTTAAATAGGTTATAATTTTTGATCTTTGACAAACATTTTTAGCTATACGTGTATTGTCAAATGTCAAAAATTATAACGTAATTTTATAAAGTATACCTGAAATTTTGTCAGGTCAGTTTCACATAACTAAACATGACCTACTGGGGATACTTTTCCCAAGGACGATAATAAAATGAAATACCGAGAGATCGAATAAATTTGTAATAAAAGTCGCCTCTGATACTTGTTATATGTTTGACAGTTTTGAAGTTTAGTGTTGGTAGCACTGTCAGTCTACGCCAAATTCGAGGTTGTCAGATTAGGTTTTGTGTCAGTTTTTGTCAAATAACCAACAAAACCTAACCTGCTAACCTCAAATTGGACATACAACGACAGTGTCACCAACAATACACTTCAGTACTGCCAGATACGTTTATTTTATCTGTCATCTTTAGCACTTTGCGCCTTTGCTGCAGCTTTCTCCACCACCGAAAACCAGGCTGACATCCAAATCAATTATCAGCGATGTTAAGAGAGTATAGTAACATGTGACATTTTCTTAATGAAATGAGGTAACTATCTTTGTCGCTGGCTCTCCGTCTAAAATGGTGAAACGTAATATGAAGTCACATTTGTTTTCACAGTTTTGCAAGCGCTACCCTAATTTTACTCTACATCATATTTCGGTTATTTTCTTTTATATTGCGTCCACCAACATCTTTATGTAATGATGAATCCTTAGATAATAATTCGTAGAAATTTGCAAATTGCCGAGGACAATTTTTTCGCGCCCTTTTTTACGGGTTCCAAGTTATTTTGTTACCGCACAAAAACGTTACCACGAGATAACAATCCAGCCCCTCAAGCGTGCAAAACAAAATCATACGCTCGAGAGCCGGAGTTGCTATCCACGACACGATAAGACGACATGATCGGAAAGTAAACAGAAAGGAGTTGCTCCAGCTAAAAAGTCAGCCGCTTGGGCGGGTTCTTTATAACCTTCAAGTTACGGCTGTACTCCGATACGAGAGGTAAATGATGTTAAATAAAGGTACGCCACCATTTTCTTGACTAAATCGGGAAACAACAACAGCAACACAGGTGAGAGTACTTTGAAAATGGAAGTACATAATCCACCTGGCTACTACTACCTTGGCAGAGTTCGGTTGGCGAGTTGCATACAGTATCGACTTACCTTACAACAATATCTTATTGAAGCAGCTGCTAAACTTCTTCTTACACTAAAAAAGTACACATAAAACGCATGCAAATATCATGAACACAAATAAAAAACATAAGTACTTGACAATAAACTCTATTGAGAATAAATAAAATATATGCAGGAGACAATGAAGAGGAAATTGACTAGTTAAATTTAAAAATGATCAAAAGGATTAGTTGGGTTAGATTACGCAACACGTTAGCTTAATTACAAACAATAAACTTGACTGAAAATATATTAATGTGGCTCACGGCAAACGCAACTACCACAAGTTACGTTACACAAAGAAAGAAATACGACAATTCATTAAATTTAGCTAATAGCAAAGAACATCGTTAAAAACCAAGACGTTGAACTATTCCAACACTCGACGGGGGCGCTCACTGTACATATTACACTATAAAAGCTAATTTACAAAAACTTGTTGTCTAAAGATCAGCTGACTACATATTTACGGGCGGCACTGTATGTAATCACCTTTCCAAACAAACTGCCTGAAGATGCCGGAAGGAACGAACGACAGCGGAAATTACAAGGGTTGGCGAGATGCGGGACACAGCCTCGATGATGTAGACAATAAGGGTTGGCCAGATGAATTAGAATCCCTCGGAGGCCAAAAGACGACGTACGGTACAACGGGATAAATCCCTCAACGTGCGAGATTCAACAACACGACGTCGTGCTTAAGTTAGCAAAGGAATATTTAGAGTCCGTTAAATGGTCCGCAGTTGCGATAATTCAAGAGCCTATCAACCCTTGCCGATAATGCATTTCAATCTGCTAACTAACTTTGTTTCACTTGCACCACAAACGGAAAGTTTACAAACGCCAAACACCAAGGATTTCTCACGTAACGAAACAGTTCTATTACTTCAAATTGGCACAAAACGATTCACGAAGCACACAATTATTCAAAGCGAAACTACAAGGTTCCCCTGGTCGCAAAGCGATGCGAACAGGGGATGAAACATCACATACGTCTATTTTAGTTCAGAGACCGGTAGGAAGTGACGCTTAAGTCACAGATTTTAAATGCAACTGCCGTTGACGTAATCGCGTGACTACGCTCCGTCCTTGTATAGCTTAATTAAATTACGAGAGCTGTGCCGAATTTTCCAACGAGCTGATACAATGTACCTTGACAACTTCCCACGAAACTTGCAGGAGACCTTGAATGTGCCAGAACAAAAACGAATACGCAAAATTTAATAAGCTAAAGTCTGCATTGCTCCCAAAAGAACAAAGGGTGAATTTATAAATGGAATTCGACAAATATGCAAGATTGTAATGCGTTAATATTGCGGCAGGCGGAAGAAAGGTTCTTATGAAAATGGGAATGAATTTTGATAACATTACCACTAAATTACGAATTTCTACTACGTGATTCGGAAAAAGAGCTACAATCTGGGGAAATAGCTAAGTTTGACAAATAGTTCTAACAATTTATAGGTATCTACGTAATTGATAAATCAAGATATTACTTACAATGTAGTTTATACAATAAGTCAAGTTTCATTGTTCAATGTATTATTCATAAGTAATTCTAAAACTATTTTCTACAACAGTTTAAAACTGCTTATCTTTTCCGACCATTTCCCATTCTGTGGTACTGCAGTAAGGAATGCTTTGTAAAATACGTTTGTGAAGTCAAATGTTTCGCTGCCATCTTAGTTTGAGAAATCGACATTGTGTTGCGGTTTCTTTCGTGAAAATTCGATAAAGTTCCTGCAAGAAATATTTTTGTGATTTTCTCAAAATCAGGAAAACGTAACCAAAAACATCTTAACGGTACGCTCTAGCTTTCTTTTGTATTATTTGTTTGGTGTCGAAGTAATTTTCAGCTCTTTTTAGTAACGGAGAAAAACATTTTGTCGTGTTCGCTGAAACTTCTTTTCCCCTTGACGATTTGTGTGTTGATGATTCCATTTCTGTAAGAAGTTCGATATCGTATCACCCTTGAAGCTCCATCGCCGGGCTATGTATTACCTGCATCCGAATGTTGTAACGTGGTTCAGCCGTTGAAACTATGCAACAGCATCTGGCTGTCCTTGAGTCTTATCGACATGTTTTTGCTTGTGGTAAGCTTTTGATACGCCTGCCTGCTAGGTGATGACCAGCCACAAAACGTCGAGTTTAATCTAATCTGGTCCCCTGCCTGAGTTCAAAAACGTTGGAGTTCAACATAACCTGAAATTAAGGTATCCTTTGTAACTGGTAGTGTTTTGCGTTAATGTTAATGTATTTGTCAAATACTAGATTTGCTTTATGTTTAGATAAATACAGTATAATTTATATCCGAATCGAGTCACAGTTTACTTACGATAATTTTGCAATGTCAAGGTTAGACCTGAATTGAAATTTTGGATGGGTGTCATGTACCATCATAGTTATTACTATTTTATTTTTAGATCCTATGAAGCAATTCTGAATGCACTGCGAAATTTAAAGTTTGGATTTTCGCCTCCTGTCAGTGACCGAGCCACTCGGTTGAACTAAACCTGATTATTTCCCTATTTGCAAGATTTTGCGTTAATAATTTTCTTTATCCGACTAATTAAAACCGATGATTTAAATTAATTAATAAGCGTATTCCGGGTTATATAATGCCCTAATCTGAACCAAGTACTTGGGGTCTGTAGGACCTACCTGTTGATCATTAATAACATGAGGATGTTCTTGCATTTGTGGATTTTGGGTCAAATTCAATCCGAACCCAAAATGTAACCTTTAATAACGCTATCGCGGTTATGGGCTTTTAGCAAGTAATCTGTTGGTAATGCAAATTGCTAATTCTTACTTACTTACTTATCCGCCCTCTTCTACCGCGACGCAGTGTAGAGGTTTAGGAGATAAACTTTTTCCAAGCTTTCCTATTTTGAGCTAGTCTTTTTGCTTTGCGCCAGGTGGTGTCCTGTTTTCTGAGTAACTCGGCAACATAAGAGTTCTATGACTTCCGTGGTCTTCCCCTAGAGCTTTTTCCTAGCGCGTCCAGTTCACTTACAATTTTAGGTCAATTCTTCTCCTATAGTTAAGTTCCGGATCCCATCACGTCTTGTCTTTCTTAATATACTCCGAAGGAAGCGCATTTCAGCAGATTGTATACGGGATTTCTGTTTAATATTGTGAGGCACCATAATTCTGATCCGTACATCAAGGTTGCTTTAAAGAGGGATTTATAGATCTGAGTTTTAGTTCTTTTGCTCAGTTCTCTTTTTTCAGGTCAGTTCTTAGTACGGAGTGATAGAGTCTATTTGCACCCTGTATTCTAGCATATAATTCTTCCTCGAACTGAACTTGTTCTTGTACAATACATCACAAGTATTTGAAACTTGATACTTGCTCGATTGACTTATTACTGATTGTTATGTTAGTATTGCTGTGGGTTTTTGCTATTACCACTACCTTCGTCTTGCCACTGCTTATTGTTAGATCGCTTGGTGACAGGTGTTTAGCAATTATGTTTACGTTGTGTTGTAAGTGTTCTTTATTTTCAGCATTATTATCATGTCATCTGCATAGGCGAGGACATTAACATTTATGGGGTTTAAGTTGTAGTAGCCCCAGTTACACAGCTAGCACAGGTAAGAGTGTTGTACAATAAAATGTTGAAGAGATGGGGGCTCAGGATTCATTCGAGGCAAGTCCGTTGTAACGAATATAGTTTCTACACGATCCATAGACGCTTTGAATTGCTGTGATTAAATTTTCGTCAATCTCTAGATTCTGTAAGGCTTCCCATACTTTTACCCTGCTTACACTGTCGAAAGCTTGGGATAGGTCAATAAAACAAATATAGAGATTTTTGTTGTGATTGTAGAGTTTTTCGGTTATTTGACATAGGGTAAAAATGTGGTCCTGCGTATTTCTACCAGGCCTAAATCCCGCTTGTAGTTCTGCTAACTTATTTTCAGTAGTTGTTGCAAGCCTTTTCTGTTACATTTAGTAAAGATATGGGCCTGTAATTCTCACACTTTCTTGAGAATTGGTCGAATGGCCGCTATTTCCCACTATTTAGGGATTTGTTTGTTCATCCAGCATAAGTTTAATAATCGAAGTAGAACAACCTATCTGTTGATCATTAATAACATGAAGATGTTCTTGCATTTGCAGTTTTTGTCAAATTCAATCCGAACCCAAAATTTTACCTTTAATAACGCTATCGCGGTTATGCGCCCTTAGCGAGTAATCTGTTGGTAATGCAAATTGCTAGCTCTACCGTCATTTAATTTTTTGTAATACTTATTTAACCTAAATATTCATAACTTTTAATTGTATGCTTTTATGACCTTTGACGCGTTTCTCTTTCATTATTGAAATATTTCCTGAGATATTTCAACTGATTTGTCGTGCTTTATGTATGTACTACCGTGTACTCTTTGTTGTTATAATTATACTCGTCTTATCTATGCTTGCGACTTTTATCTGTGCCCTTGCCGTCCTCTCTCTTTTTCATAAAATGGTCTTGTAAAATTTTTCGACGTGTACCTTTTATTTGATTAGCAAAGTGCTTGGGTTACTTGCTACTTGACGCTCATTTTTTTTTAGTTTTGAGATTAGAATTTCTCGTTTAACCAACAAACAGCTCCGGCTGAAAAGTCGGCTGCCTTTGCTACTCCTCTGGTTATCCGTCAGAGTGACGTAACATGGTCTATCGTCTCACTCCCTTGGCTCTTCGGCCCCTAACTAAACTTGAAAGATGGAGCTACGGTTTTGCCAAGCGCGCCCGACCCTCCCTTGGAGGAACTTTGTTTGTTATCGTGCCTTTCGATCTCTGCAGAATATTCTCATTTGTGACACTAGTCATACGTGCGTGGCGAGAGCGCTAAGCTATAGTAATTTGTACAACTAGTTTTGAAAATCATACTCTTTTTCATAAATTTGCAGGGCGAAGCCCGAGTTAATCAAGCAAATGAATAAAATAGTTACAAAAAGTGGCCTTTTTTTACGACTTTTGTGTTAAAAAAAGTGGAACTTTCAATACGATTTTTCATTAAAAAAAGAAGACTTTCACGATAACTATGCAAAAAACAAACTTCAGTGGTCGGCTCCAATCGGTAAAATTAAAAACCGCCCAGACCTGCATTTAGTTCCTTGGCGTAAAGTGGCGCATACTCCGTTGAGGAGAACACCATCGCTTTCGACATTTGTCGGTTAAAACCACTTCGTCTTGCGGATTCCGTCATTAATCGTTTCCGCAGCTTAAGAACCATTTGGATCTTGAGAATGACGACGTTTGGGTTCCATCAGAATTTCTAGGAAACGCAGGGTTCTGTTCCGTCACCGCATTCTACAACTATGCGTGTCTATCTCGTTTCCACGTTTGCATGCTGCTACCTATTCAAATATCTGTACTGGCAAATACCGCCCACATGCTGCACGTTTGTAGTTTTCCTCGTAACTAACGTTTATTTGTGTTTCAATATTTGACAATTGTGGGTAGCTCCTTCATTACGGGTAGTACTGTGCTCAGCTTAATAGGTTTGGTCTGTAATTATGTGCATAACTGTTAAGGCCATTATCCGAGTTTTTTTGCTTTTGTAGCTTGCGATTTCAAAATACATTATTGGTATTCCTTAATTGGTGTTTAAAAGAATGGCATTTTTTTAGTTTACACCTTAAGTGGGGGTTTACGATTTTTGTATTTTGCTTAAATGTGGGGGCGTAAACGAAAATAATGTTTACGGGCAGCTTATTTAGTTTACACTACACCTTTTTCTTGTGTTTTGTTTTGAAACATCATGCTTTTAGCTGCGATGTTAGATTCGGTTGCGTTAGGTTAGGTTAGGTTAAGCACGTTGGCATGTTGTGCCTGGTGTGCACTCACGGCGGTAGGTAGCACTGGTGGTGGCTTGGCTTATTATGTAATATTCCGCCCTTCTGCTATTAAAGGTGTTGAATTAATTAATCACCATCGGATAGCTCTCTCAGTCGGAGTTAATTTGGTTCAGACAGATATACACTATGAGACCAGCAAACAAACACCAGGATAATTTTAGACAGTTTAATTATATTGTAATGTATTTACAAATATAGTAAATTGTATTTTACAATGAAATTGGTAGTTATACGGGACGTCCTGTTGCAAACACCTAGCGTCACTGCAACCCGTCATACATCCCTGCGTTTGTGGCCTTACAGTTTGAGCCTTGGTAGATCGACGGGACGCCACTGGCAAAAATAATATATACATATACTTCATTCAGATTCAAGATAGAGCAAAATCTGCAACCCAAGTTACAAATATCAGCAGTAAGTTGATTACTAATATGATTTTATTAATATTTAGATCAGAGACACACGGCCTTATTGCTGTTTTTATGAATGTCAAAATCAATGTGTCATGTTTTTAATATGAATCTTTGCTTGAGGAGGCCATTTGCAACATTTTTTAGTGGGTAAATTTATTCTCAAATCACATTCAGCAGATTTCGTTTGGGAAGACATTGTACAATTTTCCAATTTCAAGCTTGGCAAATTTGACAAAAACTATAACCTCTATATTATACTACATACATCCCATGATCTACATTTTAATAAAATCAAATTGGTAATCAACTGACTGTTGATATTTGTAGCTTGAGTTGCAGATTTTGCTCTATCTTGAATTTGAATGAACTATAGATCTCTAGTGAATGGTCACAATAAAAGGCTTAGTCCTGAACGCTGCATAAAGACGGCGCTGCGATAGCTACAAGTTTTGAAGTTAGAATCCCATTACGTAGCGCCAAACTAACTAACTGGCTGAAATGAGTGAAATGGATATATCTACGTAAGTCTCTTCTTAACTCATATTTACGTTCACTTGCAGATAGGGAATTCTTTTTTTTCGAAAGAGATGGTTTTGCAGATAAACTGCTACTGGATACTTAACTGAATATTATTGTTTCGCAAATATTTACTGAATATTATTGAAATACCCTACAAGGTTTACATTACGCTTGCGAAACAGCTGACAAAAGAATTTTCGTAAAACCTACCCTAATAAGATTTTTGTATTTTTATACAGGCTGACATTGAAATGTGAGACAATATTACAGGTGCATATCCGGAAAGTAAAAATAAGTCATAAAGTTTAATACGGTCTTAAAGAGGTTAACTGGTAGAACAACCAATATAATAAATTAAACATTTTAAATTATTTGATAAAAATTAAACATGCATACGTTAGATATACAAGCAGAATATAACGTTTGGAGTCATAAACATACACATTTGAGCTGTCATTTGACGACAGAAAGCGAAGGTTACTCAATTTATATTTTCTCCAATCACACGAATAAGACGCCATATTGTCGAATAATTTTGTATAAAAAGTAAGTCATTTCTGGATATTCACCAATTACCTTGGCAACTGTACACTTTTCGACTCATATTTGCACTAGTACAAAAATGGACGCAAGATAGAGTTTTACTTGGTAAATTTTAAATAAGAAACAAACGCTTCGTCAATATTCGGCAATCACCGTCGTTGTTGTTAATTTTCCCCATATAGTGATTGTTTATTTGCGCCATGAATGTTCTACAATGTTGCCTTAGAACTTGGAACTTAGAAATTTTACCGACCCCAGTCCTAAAGGTCGACATCGGACATGATAACATCTACATCAACGTTCAAGGATACTTCATCATAGTAGAAAAAACTGAATATACCTTAATCAAAGTGACACCAATTCTTCTCCAAATTAACAATGGGTCCTACTGGGTGATCGACGTACCAAAAGGGATCTTCGCTGTGGATTACAACCTACAAATGTACTTTCAAGAGACAGATGAGGAATTTAAAGAAAATTTCCAAATTACTCCAAACACTTATATCAGCAGTCCAACAGTCGTGAAAGGAATTGAAAACAACCCAAATTGCATCATTGATGATATATATCATCGAACAGAAATTAGTCAATGCAGCCTACGAAGACATCAGATCCAGTCCATTATTTGGAAAAAACTATACATGGAAAACACCTGGATGTTCGTAGTCAACAAGCCAACCCGAATAGCTATCACTTGTAGTGGCAATACGGAAGAAGTCACTGTCAACACTACAGGTGTAATTCAAATTTCGTCAGATTGCATCATCCAAACTGGAAAGAATACGTTAACCCCCAGGCATAACAAGAAATTCAAGATTCTAGCAGGATATTCCAAGACCGTCAGCATCAATTTTACCAACACAATAACACCCAACTCCTTTTCAGAAATTGCAGAGGATCCAGTACTAAAACAATCAGACCACTTCGAGGATTTACAAACGTCGCAATTGGAATTCCAGCAGCACCTAAAAGACATTACTTGGAAAACCATCCGCCACTACTCCTATCTATCCAGCGCGATCACAGGCAGCCTATTGGGAGGGGCTGTTCTAATAGGAGCCTTCTACTGCATTCGGAAAAGGATCAACCGAAGGAAGCATCAACCCAAGCAACGCCAGTCAGCCGTAGAAGAATATCCTCTAAAAACTCTTAATGTGGAAGAAACAATATAGTTTTTTCTTTTGCTTTTCTTCAGCCTAAAATTGGCAATATGTTTAAACTTGATTTAAACACACATAAATGTTAATAACAAAATTTACGAAACCAGTCAGAAGTTCTAAATGTAATTCTGATTTCATAAAAAAACAGTTTTTACTTCATAATTTTGCAAGTTTATATTTAATTTAGATCTGTCTTAATCTTAAATTAAAACAGGCAAATTTCAGTTCCCAGTTACGAAATATTAACAAACGAATCTTGTTTCGCAAGCATTGAGTTTAAACACCGCAGCAAATCTGCATCTAATGTCTGATTCATTCTCTACGTCGCTACCCTAATACTAAGCCATAATATCATCGAAACGTGAGGCTGCGTCTCTTGGGCAGTTTACTGTCGTCCCTTTCAAGTACCATTGACTACATTGGTTTAAAACGTAAACGCTGTCTTGTTTACGTGTTTAAGGGATAGAACCAGCGCAAAGCAACGGAATCCTGACACAGCCTCCAGGCAATTCAGTTCATGGTCCTTCGAGCCGGATTATTGGCGTTACCCACTACCAAAGTTCGAGCTGAGATCACAGGAATCGGGAACAGCGAGCAAAAAATTGCTAAATAGAAAATCCCAGGTTTGATAACACCTAGATTTTCAAGTAACTTTTCCCTACCTGTCAATTTACTAGTACTTCCAAAACTTACAAAAGCCATGCCTTCATCACCCATCCAAAATATAAATATCAATTCCTGAAGCAATATCTTTATCGCCGATTCAACCTCCAACCAACCTGGCCCTATAGATATAATTCTAGGCGCCGAAGAATATTCTAAAATAATTCTAGAAGAAATTACTAAAACAAAGGATGGCATCTTAGGACAAAATACCGAGCTGGGCTGGATTTTATCTGTAACCATTGGAAGACAACATAACGACAGCATTAAAGTCAACACCATGGTTGCCAAAATTGGAAAAGAATATCAGTTGCAGAAATTCTGGGACATAGAGGAAGTGCCCACACAAAGAAAACTTTCCACAGAAGATCAGGTATGCAAGGAAAAAATTATTGAGATAGTCAAAGAGATTCATCCCGCATCAAATGGATCCATCCCAGGAGTAACAATCCAGCAGGTGAAGAAAAAATCAACAACCGATCCTACAGCGGAAGAACGAGCAATAGCAGCTGCCAATATAAAAAATACGGAAGTTCAACATCCTGTTATCATCGAATGTGAAAAGGTAGCATCTTCTCATTCACAACAAAATCACCAAGTGCATGGAACCTCCGAAGTCCTCACTCACGAAATCCTCGTTCACGAAGTCTTCATTCAGGAAGTTCCCATTCACAAAGTCGATGGACAGAAAGAAAAGAAAATTGCAGGTCACGAAAAATCGTTGGAACTCCTCCAGATGCTTCGACAGCAGCTCCTAGCGGTGGAAGCAGCCCAGAAATTGCAGCAATAACTACAGCAATCAAGAAACCCTCCGAGTCCACTGAAAATTTGACAACCATTGGAGGGTGGCACCCAGAAAAGGCAGCAATAAATGCAGCAAACAAGAAACCCTCCGAGTTCACTAAAAACATGGCACTTAGTAGAAGGTGGCATCAAGAAATGGCATCAAGAGATGCAGCAAGCGAGCAAACCTCCGAGTTCGGTAAGCACTTAGCCCCTCGTAGAAGATGGAATCAAGAAGACGGCTTATTAAAGTCTGCGAGGGAATTTACCGCAACAACCAATGAAAAATCAAAAAATTACGCTGTGCATGAAGCTACAGTTCATCAAGACGAGAACGAAGTTATTCATCGCTTTTCGTTTCTGACAAGAATGGTACGAGTCGTGTCCTACTGCCGAAAACTCATCAAAAAGTGTAGGCGTCTTCCCATTCGACCAGGATGTCTATCAGTTAAAGAAATGGAAGACACTATCCTCACACTCATTAAGGTCGTCCAAGGAAGTGATCCTATTCTGAGGGCAACAGGATCTCAACTCCAAAAGAGAAAATGTGTGGACTCCAACAACAAACTCGCCAATCTCAATCCATTCATCGATCAACATGGAATCATCCGTGTTGGAGGAAGACTAGAAAATTCAACCTTTTCCTACCACGAAAAACACCCAATTATCCCTCCTTATTCCAATCATGTTTCCGAATTAATCATCCATAAGGCACATTTACGCACCTTACACGGTGGCACTCAACTCACGCTGTCCTATGTCCGAAGAAAATATTGGATCATCAACGCAAAGAAAGCCGTCAGCTCCAGCATCAAGAAATGCTTTCGATGCATCCGATTCAAGGCAGAGGCAGCCCAGCAATTAATGGAGAATCTTCCACAAACCATAGTCAATTCAACCCCGCCATTCTTCCATTCACGAGTGGACTATGCCGCTCCAATACAAATTCGAACATACAAGGGAAGAGGGCATTCTTCATCCAAGAGGTACATTGCTGTTTTTGTCTGTCTATCAACCAAGGCAATACATTTAGAAGCCGTCAGCGACATGACAACTAACCGCTTCCTAGCAGTCTTCAGGAGGTTCATCGCCCGAAGAGGACGCTGTGCACATCTTTATAGCGACAACGAAAGGAATTTCGTCGGAGCACTAAAGGTCTTGGACAAGGAGATCCGTCAAGCAATGGAAGGGCCAGTTATCCAAGAAAATGTATCTACCATTGGTACCCAATGGCTCTTCATCCCTCCAGTAACCCCACACTTCGGAGTGATATGGGAAGCAGGAGTACAATCAATGAAGCATTATCTGAAGAGAACCATTGGCAACGCTACTCTAACATATGAAGAATTGACAACTCTGCTTTGCCAAATCGAAGCCTGCTTAAACTCACGTCCTCTGTGCCCACAAGGCAACGATATTAAAGACACCACTGCATTGACACCAAGCCATTTTCTGATAGGAAGAGAGATAATATCACCACCGGACCCAATCAGCACACCAATATCAATAAATCTGTCAAATCGCTGCAGATTAATCCAAAAAATTAAGCAAGATTTTTGGAAATCATGGAGCTCAGACTACCTTCATGGATTACAGCAAAGAAACAAATAGAAGAAACCGGTGGAGAACATAAAAGTTGGTGACCTAGTGTTAATCAAAGAAGAAAATATCAATCCTAGTAAATAGCCCTTAGCGAAAGTTACCGACATCCATCCTGCAGCCGATGGATCCGTACGAGTGGTAACCATCCAGAAATCAGGAGGACATCAATTAAAACACTCCATAGGCAGTATCATTCCATTACCAACTAACGAAGAATCGCAGGAACCAGAGTCTGAAGAAAAAATTTCGGCCAGCACCCACACACAGTCATTCCCAGTATCAAAGAAAACTGTCTCGTCCAAATGCAAAATGCTTCTACTCATATTTACTCTCCTTACTACGAATACATTGAGTAAGGCAGAATTCAACATACAAAAACCAGACAGCGGGTGCTATGTAGAGCATATTGGACACGGGAAGATTGAACGAGGAACATTCAGGATCAAAATCCAGTTCGAGAGGGGGAAGATCGAAGAAGACTTCGAAACAGTTACCGACATGGTGGACAAATTCGAAGACCTCTGCAACTCTGCAAAAGAACTGTCCGAAGATACATTATGCAAGACATTGGTGCATCATCTTCTGGAACAAAAAAGGCATATGGAATGGATTAAAACTGGCATAGAAGATATCATAACAAGACGAGAGAAACGAGGAGTGCTTGGGACTGTACTCACGTCAATTTTCGGAGTAAACGACGAAGTCTATCAAGATATTGATAGACTCGACAAAAATCAACAGGAGTTAATAAAAATGGACAGTCAACAATCCAAATTCTTGCTGTCAGCACTTTCAAGATTTAATGAAACCGAAGAACGAATCGATCAGAAGCTGGAACATTTTCAAGAGAAGCTGAACCAAGGAATCAGGGCAAGCAACAACATGGACAAATGGTATAAGGCAACCGACTCCAACCGATTAAACATCCACATCATCAGTGTCTACTAAGTCGCCACCAATGTCATTAGTGAGCTGTGCAATTACCATACAAACATTTTGAACGTTCATTTCCAACAAGGTAATTTTTACGAGTTAATCACGCCTGCCCAAATCAAGCAAATCCTCACAAATGCAACCAGTAAACTCTCGCCAAACTTAGAAATTTTACCGACCCCAATCCTAAAGGTCGACATATGACATGATGACATCTACATCAACGTTCAAGGATACTTCATCATAGTAGAAAAAACTGAATATACCTTAATCAAAGTGACACCAATTCCTCTCCAAATTAACAATGGGTCCTACTGGGTGATCGACGTACCAAAAGGGATCTTCGCTGTGGATTACAACCTACAAATGTACTTTCAAGAGACAGATGAGGAATTTAAAGAAAATCTCCAAATTACTCCAAACACTTATATCTGCAGTCCAACAGTCGTGAAAGGAATTGAAAACAACCCAAATTGCATCATTGATGATATATATCATTGAACAGAAATTAGTCAATGCAGCCTACGAAGACATCAGATCCAGTCCATTATTTGGAAACAACTATACATGGAAAATACTTGGATGTTTGTAGTCAACAAGCCAACCCGAATAGCTATCACTTGTAGTGGCAATAGGAAAGAAGTCACTGTCAACACTACAGGTGTAATTTAAATCTCGTCAGACTGCATCATCCAAACTGCAAAGAATACGTTAACCCCCAGGCATAAGAAGAAATTCAAGATCCTAGCAGGATATTCCAAGGCCGTCAGCATCAATTTTACCAACACAATAACACCCAACTCCTTTTCAGAAATTGCAGAGGAGCCAGTACTAAAACAATCAGACCACTTCGAGGATCTACAAACGTCGCAATTGGAATTCCAGTAGCACCTAAAAGACATTACTTGGAAAACCATCCGCCACCACTCCTATCTATCCAGCGGGATCACAGGCAGCCTATTGGGAAAAGCTGTTCTAATAGGAGCCTTCTACTGCATTCGGAAAAGGATCAACCGAAGGAAGCATCAACCCAAGCAACGCCAGTCAGCCGTAGAAGAATATCGTCTAAAAACTCTTAATGTGGAAGAAACAATATAGTTTTTTCTTTTGCTTATCTTCAGCCTAAATTGGCAATATGTTTAAACTTGATTTAAAACACACATAAATTTTAATAACAAAATTTACGAAACCAGTCAGAAGTTCTAAATGTAATTCTGATTTCATAAACAAACAGTTTTTAATTCATAATTTCGCAAGTTTATATTTAATTTAGATCTGTTTTAATCTTAAATTAAAACAGGCAAATTTCAGGTCCCATTTACGAAATATTAACAAACGAATCTTGTTTCGCAAGCATTGAGTTTAAACATCGCAGCAAATAGAACCAGCGCAAAGCAACGGAATCCTGACAAAGCCTCCAGGCAATTCTGTTCATGATTGTTTATTTGCGCCATCATTGTTCTACAATATTGCCTACAATGTTTGGTTCTAAATAATAAGTCATATAATCGAATTTATGAGTAGTTGGAGAAAAAAGTAGTATAGTTCATTCGCACAAAAAATGCGTTTTCGGGCCGGGCAAGACTCGATGGACTCCGCTCAGTCTTACTTGTCCCAAAACTATGCTATTTGTTTTACTAATGAAACAAATAACTATTTTATGATTTGTAAACTCTATTGAGAATTCAAAATAAACGACGTGTCTATTTTTGTGTGACAATTGTCACCCTGCGTTCATGGATACGGTACATAGCCACTAGATACAAAATAGATGCCAGTGAAGTTTATTAAGATGCAGCGACCGATTGTTGTGTGTGTATTAAATAATAAAAATCACTCGGTATATATGATAGGGGTTAAATAGGTTTTTAGACAAGCACAAATTATTGATGTAAAAAGTTTTTTTGAAAAAATCAAAAATATAAATTTTTCCCATATTTATGCCGACTTTTTGGCGGACACTGTGTAATTCGAAATTGATAGTATTTTATATTATACAATATTTGAATAAATAATGTATTGTAAACAAGTCTATGTAAATGAAAAAGAATTGTTTTACATTTTTAAAATTACATTTATTTTGAAACTATAAAATTATTGTTCGGTAAGTATAACAAATTAAGGGGCAAGTTGGACATTCTTAACTTACGTAACTTAAATGATTTTTGACCCAGCAATTATACTTATCGTTAATTACAACCTATAACAAAGACATTAGTGCATTAGTAATTAATAAATTATTATGCCAAATAGGTACTTATGTGTAATCACTGGCTTCTGTATAAGTTCGTGTTGACAAACACTACATCTTTAGTTTATTCTTAACTTTCCAAGTGTCTAGTTTCAACTCGATCAGCGCGATTGTTGTAGTTAGTGCATTTTTAGAACGTATTAAAAATGCTTCAGCGTGGCAACAAGTGTATTTATAAGAATTGTGGAAGAAGCCGTAGGACAGACCCGGGATTACATCTGTTCTCATTCCCTGTTAAAGACCAAGAAAGATGTAAACAATGGATTACGAATGCAGGAGGTAAGTTCCCATTATTTCATTTTATTAAACATACCTAGATTTGTATTGTTTCCCACTTTAAATTCAATGACGATATGTGTATTTTTATTTATGTACCAATTCTTAAACTTATATAAACTTTTAGTATTTGAATGTACTAGTTTAGCTAATCTAAATGTATTCTAAACTAAGTTATTTGAAATTATATTAAAATTTAAATGTTTTAACACTATTATTATTAAGTTGTTAGGTAGTATTTAGGTAATATTTATTCTTTATAATTTCTTCCAAAAATTGGCGATACAAGCCTTAAGGTTCGTAATTTTGATTCTAGATTGGAATTTCCTTGTTCCAATTAATTAATGTTTAAACTAAATATTTCGGGAGAAAGTATACAATACGTCTTATACAGGGTGTATGAGAAAGAGATGTGTTCATTTTAAGGCGTAGCCGAGCTCGCTAAATTAACAGGTATTTGTGACACACACTGTATATTAATATAATATTCGTCAAAGAACCTAGGTAGTAATATATCATTTTTATTGAAAAAGCATTCGTCTTCTTTAAGCTGAAGTAAGATTGAAATAGTATATTATTATACGCTTAGGTAGATAGGTCTGGCCTGTAAGACTTCTCTACCGCTGTGTATACAGGGTACCCTTTTTAACTTCTAACGTTTTTACTATTAAAGACAGATATTAGGTTAAATGAGGAAAGCGGAAATAACAAATCTCGAATTAGTTACTTGTAGCACTTCCGGTTTAATATAAAATTGAATCATGGTTGAATTTTAAAATGTTTGATTTTAGTTGACCATTTAAAATATCGTGATTTCTTAAAAATCACGTACTCCTTAACGGCCGGCGGCTGTTATCATTTTGTTACAGAATTTGAAAGAACAAATTTTTTTACTTACGTTGAGCTGATTTTTGAGTATAGGTCACATCACTAAAAATTAAGAAAAACAATTTTAAAATTGCAAAATACTAAATTTAATTTTAGGAATTATGATTTTTACGTTTTTATCAATGACAATAATCAATAAACAAACATGTCGTTCGTCTTGGCTACTGCTAGGCAGACAACAGTGCACAATTTGAGGATTTTTTCCGTTCAAATGCAAATTATTGTGTTATTTCGCGAAACCAAAACTGGGTCCTCGAGACCGCAGGTCGAGTGGAATTTAAGCAAGTTTTTGTTGAGAAACATTTGCAATAACTTGCATGTTAACGAAACAAAATCTCTTAAAAATTTTACCTTGAGTGGTATTTGGAAAGATTATTCAACAATATGGGTATATAACTTTTACAGTGTTCGACCGCACAAATTTTTAACGTTTGCCACTATAATTCAATACTGGAGCTTCTAACACGATTATTATGAATTTTTATAACGACGCCGATTTGAAAACTTCACTTTGACGTTTTGGCGAAATGTCAGTCAAAGGCTACTCACTAAATTGAAATCATTGAATCCAATCGGGCGTGAAACCACTGCGACAGTTTTCAAAGACAGTCAATTTTGATTGGTTTGTTCATTATAGTGTTGAATGATCATTGCAATTAAATTTAATATTTTGCAATTTTAATTTTGTTTTCTTAATTTTTGGTCATGTGGCCTATACTCAAAAACCAGCTTAGCATAAGTAAAAAAATGCGTTCTTTCAAATTCCGTAATAAAAGAGGGGGTTGCTATTAAAAAAAAACATCGATGACGTCATATCACCTACGCCACCCTGTACGAATTCATTTTATTTGATTATTTCCTTCATATCCATAATAATGCTTAATCACCATGGTTTCTGTCAGTTTAATAATGACCAAAATTTAAACGTCAAATTTAACCCCGGTAACTCATTAACCCCTTAAAAATGTGTCGAAATTTAATCGCTTGTGACCAATTTTAGCATAATTATTAAAAGATGGTTCACCAACTGAATTTTATCTAGTTATTCAGGAAATAATCACGTCGAACATATCGCGTTCGTGTAAACTAGCCTGAATAAATTGTGACTATTTTCTGTCTGAATGTTTTGCTGTGAGGAGATATATCTCGTATATTTTCCACTCCAAAATCCCTCGTTGAGCGGCAAATTTACTTGACAAATTTCTTAGCAAAATATTCTGACAGAAAAAGTCAAAATTCAATGGGCAATTTTAATGCACTTGGGGTTTACTGTTGAAAAAATGCTCAAATAAAAATAATAGTCCACGTTCTCTGCGTTTTTTTTTTCAAAAATTATTCCTTGAATTTTTAACGAATGTATGTTAAATATTTATACGTTATTTTTTAAAATGAATCTCATTCTTATATTACGAGTATATATCACACTTCTTTTACTGTGTATAATTTAATGTAATTTCAATTTTTATACAAATTTAAATTTTCCTTTAAACTGTTTGATAAAGGCGTACTACCTACTAATTATTTTTAAATTAGTATTTTAATTTCTTATTAATACGTTATTTATAAGTTTCGACGTTATACTTGTTTGACTGTGTTGAATGGAGTGTTTTCAATTTCTAATATTTTATCTGCCTAAATACTTTACTTACATACAAACTGTTTGAAAAAAAAGTTTTTATTTTATTTGTCACCCTTTTTATTGTGTATGTAGATTAATGTAAATCTATTTTTATATAATTCGTAAAATATATGGGGTTCTCTGATGGAAAAGTACTTGTGTTGAGTAACGTATTTCAATTGCTGCTATTTTAGCTCTCCAAACACGTGATTTACAGTATTTTCCACATCACACTTGTTTTATTGTGTACAATGTAATGTATTGTTTTATAAAAGTTGAATGCTTGTGTTGAATTACGTATTTTTATTCCTATTATTGTCTTCGTACATATGTTACTTATATTTGATACGGTTTTTGAAAATAAAAGTTTTACTTGACATTTATTTGTTTCTTTTAGCATACTTGACTTTTTATATACACCCGCCGTTCATTTGCATCTAAATAAACTAATTTTTTCTTCAAACGGCAGTAAAATTGTGCCATTATACTGCTGGATTGATGATGCTAAACTGTCACTTCATTGCCATGGCATCTAAAACACTTTATCTGCCGCTCGTCAACGGCAGATAAAGTTATTATCTGCCGCTGAAAACTTTATCTGCCGCTCGTCAGCGGCAGATAATATTATCTGCCGCTGACGAGATCAAGTCATTTTCTTCGAATTTTGTTCACAAAAATTGTAAATAATTTGTTATAAAACGTTTGTAGAAAAAATACTATATGTTATACGGAGCAAAAGTATCTTTATGTGGCTCGGATGTTCTTATCTGCCGAGCTTGCGAGGCAGATAAACCGTCCAGCCTAGCCACATAAAGTATAAACCTTTTGTTCTTAATAACATAATATACTATTATCGACATTTCCCTAACTTTTCCATAGTAAAATGTAATTTATATTATTGGTAGTAAGCGAGTCAACTGCCGTTTCAGAAATATGAAGTAGCCTCATGTCGTTTTTCATATCATTTTTAATGAGTAAGTCAACAATGCATAAATTGTAGTAAAATGTAATCGACTTAGTGGTATATACAAAACGCACGCCAAAATCTTCAAGCTTTTTTACTGCAGGTTATGCATCGTTCACTTGTTGCTTACTTATTAAAAATGATACGAGTTAAAAATGACATGTAACAATAGTTAACTTGCTTACTATCAATAATACAAACGACATTTTGCTATGAAATTGTTACGGTAATGTCAAAACTAGCTTCAAATTAAGGTGTAATCTTTAATTTTACTTGCAACTGATGGCCAACCTGACTGTAGTATACTAAACTTGAACTCTGTTTACAAATAACACGTTGAGAATAATCCCTTCCTTAGATTATTATCTGCGTTTATCTGTGGGGCTTGCAAATACGCTGGTCCAAACATGCAGCGAATACATCTGCTATGAACCAATGTTTGGTCAGCTACATTTCTAAAGTAAAGCAATGACTTACGCCATCTATCACGCGCGTACAAAAGAACTTTCAGCGTGACTGCATGCCCGTTGAATTTAGAGATCTATGTATATATTATCTTTGCCACTGGCCGCGTTGTCGCGCCGTCGAAATTAGTCCCAGGAATACCAACCGTTAAACTTAAACCTCGGTCACAATGTCAAAGGCACGTGTAACTGCAAATATAGGTTAATTCGGCTATGTCGGGGTTATTTACTTACAACACCGGGTCGTGCGGGAGATACGGCAAGCCCTCTGTGAAGTTGGTGTTGTGTCAGTGCGGGGTGTTATAGAACGAGAAGTCGACGGTGGATTCCACCTAGGGCTCAACTTCGAGTTGAGAGCGGACGCCGGAAAAACGTCCCCACAGCGCTTGCCCTCCGGGGATGCTTTAGGAACTTGGTTGATTGGTGAGTAGACCTCTGTAGTCAACAAATATTAAGAACAAATTTAAATGGCTTCTAAGATTAGCGACGTGCCGGGCCTCCATAATATGTAATCTGACACGGCCAGTGCGGATAGAATTACACTTTGTAGCTGGCTTAATTATTACGAGAAGCATGCGAAACATGAACGAGTCGTCGCCTCCAACATGTCTTCCAGGAAATTGTTACAAACTAATTGTTGGCGGAGCTTGGGCTAAAATGTAGGCTGAATTCAAGTAATAATATTGACAGGGCAAACCAGTGAAGCGGTCCTCGAATAAAGTCGTCGCCTCCAGGAACTGCTTTCAGGACGGGGAATCGTTTGGGTTTTAGCTAGAAAACACGGCCTCCTAGATTGGAGTCTTCGGTTCGACTTAGCTACAGGCAAAACTCAGGATGCAGGATTTCAAAGTGTGAGGGAAGAATTCTCTCTAAAATCGGACGGGACGGACAGGATTGGGATGATATGGGACTGGGTGGGATAATTTCATGAATGCTGAGAATGCTGAGAATGCCGGAGGAATCTCCCGTGGAACGGTCGTAAAGCAGCTTTTATGTCTCCTTTTCATGCTTCGTGCAGTCTAGCAACCACTTCGGACATTCTCAGTGGGGAACGGAGCAAACGGGGCCTGCGCCTCGTCGATGACGTATTTCTAAGATTCAAACTTTGATAAGAAACGTAGAAATCGCTAGGGGAGAACGCGCGAATTAATTTTAATTTAGAAACACGCGTTCCCGCTGGGCGAAACGTTACAGTTACATCCTCTTTGCAAATAGTAGAAGTTTATAAATGTGAATAATTTGTATTAATTAATCTTCAATAAAAAGTGTTTGGGGTGTAAACTAATTTAGTTCAACATATAACTATAATTTAATTTTACACCCCCATATAACAAACTGGTTTTTCGTGTTTCTATTTAGCTTAAATGGTTGGCGGTGTAAACTAAAAAAGTACCAAAAAATGGGTGCGATAACTTGCATTGCACTTCTCTTTAGAATATTAAGCAATTATAGGTGGCGCCCAGGTAGGTATAAGGAATGTCCCTTGCTGATGTCGTTCTCTTGGAGGCTCTAGAACGTCACATTTTTTTGTCGGCAACGAAAAATATAAATCGGTGGCGCCCGAACATTGTTTATCGTCGTCTCTTTTAGGGAATATGGTCCTTCCGAAACTAAGTTACTCAGAATCTTTCGCTCTTGTCAAGATAGATCCGCTCGTGTATGAAGATTTTGATTATTTACAATAAGGCTATCTTTACAGTACTTTTTTGTATTTTCCCTACCGACTACCGTTGCCTCCTGGTACCACTCACGCATTATTTCAGGGGGCGCGGGCGTCACTTAAACGTAAGCCTTAATTAAGTGAAAATCTAGACTGCCCTGCCGGGAGGTAAACTCTCAATTGCTCCATCTCGTGCGCTCTATGATCTTCACTGTGACCTTGGCTGCAACAGCAATCGCCGCTCGCCTACCGAGGTCCCATCTTTAACAGTACTAGATATGACCATCCATAATTGCTCTTACGTTACTATGAAAAGAATGTAATATTTACTTAATACGATGCGATGACAAATTCACGTACTTACGCGTTTAATTTTTGTTCGCTTTTTCTTCACGCCTATGACTTCTTGCGTGATTTCCATCACTGATTCTGCTTTTTTTGGTTTTGCGTCTATGCTTTCAGGTTTCATTGTATATAAGAACATCTGAAACCTGTAGAATGTCTAATCAAAAACAAAAACAAAAATTATCTACTAAGTTCCGATCTCTTCAAACACTTTCTGTAGAACGCATACAGCGCATCAGACCCCTACAGTCAGAGCTGGGCAGTAATTAATTACTTTGTAATTAAATTACTAAAAAAAATCCTTTTTGTTTATTTGCTTTGGAATTTAATTAATTTTCAAAATGCGGTAATAGTAATTGGGAATTGCCATTTTGTTAAAAAGTATTTGAAAAATTACTTTTTGAAAGTAATTAATTACTACATTCAATTACTCAATTACTTTTCTGTAACAAAATTACTCTAAAGTATTTAAATTGCTTTACAAGTATTTGAATTACCTATGGTAATTGAAATTATGTGGAAATTTAATTACTTTGTGGTATTTCAATTGCCGAATTACTGACCTTGATTGGGTGCCAAATCTCCAGAACGCAAAAAATAAGATAAGGTCTTATTAAGTTACATATTAAGCAAATCGCAATAGAGTCTTCCCCGCGCAATATAAGCCTAATTTATTATTTCCTGTGACGAGTCGAATAACAGTAACTTTTGCATTTTGTACGACTCGTCACTAGCATTGGTGCGTGTATGATAAGAACATTTAAACAGCGTAAAACACATAAATAAAATGTACCTAATTGCAAAATTTCATGCCTGGTTGACTCAAAAATGCGGTATTGGGTATGGCACTAATTTAATTAAAACACGCCGTATAAGTTTAACCGCATCCTGCATTGAACATTTTGTAAATTATCCATTCTTTGTCGCTTTCTTGCTTTATAATGCTCATATGCTGCTTTGTATACTGGCACATAGTGCATAATTTTTACGGACTGCTGCAATATGTTAGCTTCGATTATTATTACAAATTTGGAATAGTGTCTTATAAAAATCATCACTTTCTTGTAATTCCGCTCACCTCATCCAACATTACTTCTTTACGTTATAGAGGGTGCTGCGTTGACGGACCGAAACATACAACAACCTTAACCCCTCATACTAATTACAAGGCATTCAAATATTGGCTTCTTAACGATTTTACACAAAATCCTATTTAGTTTTTTAAAAGAACAGTGCATAGTGACCAAATTTACGTAATTTCAGATATTTTATTGTCCTAAACTTAAAATCAATAGGTATTATTAAAGATGTTGATAAGATTTTGAAATTTGAAGTAAAAATATGGAAGCATGCTGAGGAATTTACTTGTCGACTGTTGACAGTAATTTTATGAAATACCGTATTTTTACCCGTTTCTTATACGGTGTGTTCAAAAACAAATTAGATAAGGGTTGGCCATGGAATGTAAAAGTAATGTCAACAGCAAGTTTTAGGAATTAATTGACTGTCATCACTGTTGTTGCTGTCATAAGTTTATACTATACGCTGATATCGTTATTGAAAATTCTAAAAATTGTTGTCTCTAAAGCTTGCTGTCGACATTACTTTTACATTCCATGGTAAACCTTTATCTAATTTATTTTTGAAACACATGGTATAAAGGTCTCTTGAATCGTAAAAATGACTTGTTACGTGCTTGAGCAAATGTCTTTCTGTTTTTGTAATTTACTGTACAAATTCTTATTTCAATCAGCGGTTTTCAACTAGGTTTATCAGTCACTTGTCGACTTTCAACAGTTCCTGATCAACACCAAATTGATATTTTGTTTTAAAATTGCAAAAGTTACACATTTTTTATAGCTATTTTTATTACTATGGAGGAAAGTGTATCATTTCCCTCTCCCCCCCCCTCCCGCGGATGTAGTTTAATTCTTCAGCGTTAGCGAGACCAGTACCTAATCAATTGTAACCATGAAAGGGAGGAAATGACGTTTTAGTCCGGAGTTATACATACCACACTTTTACATTTTATGATGAGATTATCTCTTGTATTCAGCTGCATTCAAAAATATTTAAATATGAAAACCAGGCGGTTAGTTGATTTACTATTAAGCACATTGCCTCCCGTTTCTAATGGCAACGGCAGTCAATGTATTATATTTCCTCCCACTGCCATTGGAAATCGACCAGGAGAACCAAATAGACGACAAAAAATGTTACTTTCGTATATCGGGGTAAAAAAAATATATTTTCTAACTAAGCCAACAAAAAATGCTCAAGTTGCGCCAATTGAATTACCACGTAGTGTTCTTCTACAAAACCTAAATAAAAATTTGCTGTTAAACAATTAAAAAATCCAATGCTCCACCCTGTATACTTAGGTAAGTTGCATATTTTCGTCATTCAGCCTCATGTTAGGCGTATTTAATAGTAGATTGTTCTACAAGTTAAGAAAAGTGAGAATTTTTCAACGTTTAATTTACGAGCGAGCGATGCAAAGCGAGTGGATTAATTTATCACGAATATAAAAAATTACTTTTATAACATATTCAGCTTGCTATTTTTTCTTATATAATTACAACATCTAGCCAAAATGATATTCGACATTTCTTCCTATTCAAAAAAAAAAATATTTTTTTAATCAGCAGTGAAGTAATCCATTGTTTTACGACTTTTTGTAGGCGGCTGGGCGATAGGTAAACTTTAACCGACGTGAACAATAACCTACAAAAGTCAAATTTAAGTCTAGGTGTATTTTCTTTTTCCATACGTAATTTCTTGCATACACTCAGATCAGAAACGAGGATAATTCACAGAGTTTGTACACCCCACATTGCAACCTCGTCATTTTGGTTGAACGATGGCGCCCCCTACCGTCAGAACTTTGACGGACCGATTCTGTGGCATCAGTTTATTTTTAGAACGACAATTAAGGATTAAGTTGAGCTATTTCATGGTATGGTGTAATTCGCGGCGGCATTTAGGCCCGTGGTAACCATATGTTGTGTATTAACTGTTCTGACCTCATTACTGCAGCTGACAATATAAGTTAGTTACGTACAATTTGCTTATATAAAAGTTGTAGATACGAAGACAATGCACATTAGTAAAATAATTTTGATTATACAATGTGACCCAGAAATTGTGGTAAACCAACTTACCTTTGTTTTAAATCAAACAGCCCATATTTGAATAGCTTAACAGATTTACGGCTCAATGCTGATCATTTAAATATACAGTTATATCAGTGTAATGTCAACTGTTTTGACAATATTAACTATTTTATGTCAGAAAATGGTGAATTTCAGGTGACTGCTGTTAAGTATCAGAAAACAATTGGATGAACGAGCACGGTATCAAAAAACTAAATTACTTCTTAAGTTGCCTTTTCAGTGTAGGGTAGCGGTTCTGGGTATTAATGCTATACAGGGTGGTCAAAATTTGCAAATTTAACAATTTCGACTTTGTAAATGGAACGCTTTGTATAATTTTATATTTTTGCAGAGCACTTTTAATGAGCTTTAACTAAATCATCTTGAGGGTCTTAAATTGTTTTTTTATGTTCAACGTCATTCCTGTGTAATGTAAACAAATGGTGTGTAGGCCCTAACAAAAGGATTAATTTTTCTCTCCTTCCATATTACTGGCTTTAGAAATAGAAAGATTTGCTGCTATTATCGTCTCGTCCTCAAACTTCAGTCATTAGTCATTCCTCATTACCTACGTTGCGCTCGACTTAACAGTTCTCTTGAGTGGTGTTACAGATATTCTGCAGCAGAAAAATGTAAGTACCTATACCTATGCTAATCTATGTATTTGTATAATATTTCACCATCTTTAGGACCAAAGGAATATCTCAATTTTATAAAATCTGTCAGAAGTGGTTAATAACTGCATTTGCAACCTCATTGCCGGATATAACTTTGCTTTATAAACTGCTTGCGTGCATTATCAGCATAATCAGCTTGTTTCTTTATCACTCAATTATCAGTTTGTAGATGCTCTTGTTTTCGGTTTTTTGTAGTAATCAAAATATTGTAACAATTTATACCTGTGTGGCATAGTACTTTCATTAATAAATGTTATTGTATGTTTACGGTTTCTGCGGTTCTTTTTACATTTTGTATGGTTCGCTATAATAATGCGATCCGTTACAAACGTATGCATTTTTAAAGGCCGGATCAAGTTATTTTACTCGATTTTTTTATTGTATGATTTTATGGGTCGTATAGCTAAACGACCATAAGTTATAATACATGCTAAATCCTGTTCGTTGTCGCGTTAAAAGTAATTAAAATTAAGGAAATTACGGCATAGGGGCGTTAAACAGCATACAATAATACTTAGAAGTCATGCTGCATTCGCCAATGCATTTGATTTAATATAATATGGCATAAAAATAATAAGCTCCATAAGTTGGCATTTGCAAAGAGAATTGAATCTATTATATCATATGCTGGTGAATTATTAGCTGACGATGTATTATTTGTAGTACATACCGGGTGATCACTTTCGGTGGGGAACATAGGGCTCAGTGGCGTAGCTACACTATGCCGGGCCTGGGTTCCGAATAATATCCGGGCCTTTTTTTACAAAGTTTACAGAACACTACAAATTGTATATATATTCAACATTAAATGAACAAAATGTAAAATGTAATGTTTTTGTACAAAATATATATTTTATATGTAATAAATCAAGCTTTAAGCATATAAATATAACATAACAGACTCTAATGCTATTTGTAACTAACATACTTTAAGCATACATTCAAAATAACAAAACATATAAGTAGCACACATACCGACATACGCACATACGTTGAAAACTATTAAGTAAAAACTTTTTTGGGAACTTTAGCACTTGCAAATTTTTGAATTAACTCCGTGACGTTTAATTTATTAGCTGTTTCATTTTCTATTGAAAGCATGCGATGATGATATTCTGCTTTGGTTCATACTATTTCTTAAATATGTTTTAATTTTTATTAACTTGAGTTTAGAAAAAGAGCGTTCCGCAGTGGCTACACTAACAGGAATTCTCAAAAATAGCAAACATGCATTTAAAATTTCTGAAGAACTACTACAAGAAGCCAAATTTTGAATTAATATAAAATTAGTTAAATCTGCAATTTGAATGTATAGTACTTCATTCTTCACGAAAACATGTCGAAATTGTAATAGTTGAATGGAAAAAATTCTCTTGATATATCGTCACTATATTTTTGATTACAATATGTTGCTCATTTCAAATAATTCGTCATCAGATGTATTTTGCAATGTTGCTGTCAATAACACTTGAAAGTTTTTATATACATCTTTAATACCACTTGATCTATTATTCAATTGATTTATGATTATATCTAAAGTTTTATTAAAAACATTAATTCTAAACACATTTTCATTGGTTTCAAATTTATAGTGGTTATAATATTCGTCGAAATACCGCATTTCTTTGCTAAATCAACTGCTTCAACTTTTATCTCATTAAACTGATGTCTCATTGTTTTGACATTTTCAAACGCATCGTCCAATAATTTTATTGCTTTTTCAATATTTTGTTGTTTATTTTGTAATGATTTAAATACAGTGTCAATTTATTGTAAGCAATAACTTTGATTGTAATACAATCAGAAAAACAGTCTCAAATTTCTCTAATTTACTTTTTAAAGATTTGGCTTCAGTAATTTCAGTTGAAGTTTCTGATGTTAATATTAATTTAGATAGAGCTTTAAGTATATCCGTATATTTAAAACGCAAAGCTAACAACGCATCATGTCTAGAAGACCAACGTGTTGGTGTTAATTTTTTTAGAGTAATGCGGCAAGGATTATCACTTATAGCCAAAAGTAAAGCCCACCTTTTGATGCTATGGCCACAAAACACATAAATTTGTTCTACTACATCATAAAAGTTCTGATTTCGTTAACATTTTTCACAGAATCGTTGAGAACCAAGTTTAAATTGGTTGCCGCACAATGCACATATGGAGCGTTAGAAGCTTTTTGCAAGATTTTTGCTTGAACTCCATTATAAATGCCACTCATATTGGCAGCTCCATCATAGCTTTGCCCACGAAGTTGTTTGATTGAAAGGCCATTGCTGCTTATTGCATCAATTATTTGGTTAGTTAGAACTGCTGCGGTTTGGTCAACAATAGCAATAAATCCAAAAATGATTCCTCAATTGATACTCTAACAGGTATAGCATTTTCGTAAATGATTAAAACGTAGCCAACCACTTGACTTAACTGATCAATTTTTGAAATGTCCTGCGTTGTATCAGTTATAATAGAAAAAAAGAGCGCTGATTTTACTCGTTCTATAATTTGAGGCTTAGTAGCATTGCCTAGCATATCTATTATTTCATTTTGTATATCATTACTTAGATATCTAATAGAATTTTTAGTTTTACTTTCTAATAGTTCTTTCAAAACAGGATCATAATTAGAAATTAATTTAATAACAGAAAGAAACAGACCAGGATTTTGACTTGAATCAATGTTTTCATCATGCCCTCTAAAAGGCATGTTACAGGTAGCTAACATTAAAGGAACTGTATTGTTTGAGGCTTTCGCGGTTACTCGAATTATTCTCCTTAGCATGGAATTTCGGCTTAGACCGCCTAGTATTTGTATATGAACACCCAGCATTTTCTGGCTTAATGTGCCTTACACCTTGTGAAGTCGAGCAAAAACACCGCGCGATGGCTATGCTCTTTGGTGGCTCGTGTTGTTTAAGTATCTTGAGAACGAGGATACTTAGGCGGATTTGGCCGTTTTGCTGTTTGTGCATCCATATTCACTAACGTTTTGCAAGACCTTGCAGCTTGCATCATCAGAGTGCACTCTGAACAATTTTTTCGAAAGTTTTTGCTAGAGCTTCAGCTGCTGAGGCGTGCGTATCACATATAATGTTGTTGTCTCTGATAACGGGGATGAAAATATTGGATGCAAGTTTAGTTCTGGTATACTTGTAGATTGCTTTGCTGCCTTTATTTAAAAGATTTAATTCAAATTCTTTTTTGACAAGTTTTAAGTCCCTAGATAAAGCATTTGAATATGTGCGGTGTGCTTCAAAATCTACAGTACTATTTGAAGTGCGATATTTCCTCCATAACTGCCGTTTTCGACGAGAACGTGTAATGAAACTATCGTTAATCCATGGTTTCTTGTTGTTTTGCGTGTGTTTGGTGTAGAATGTCGAACTGGAAATGGCCTCTTGTAGAAGAGAAGAGAATGTATCCCATTTTTTGTTAACATCTTCAATGTCGTAAATAGAGTTCCATTGAGTATTATGTAGGTTTGAAGATAGTTTGGTATGGTTGATACGCGCAAGTGTTTTGTGAACGTTGCGTGGATTCGGATATATAATTATTTGGAGGCGGCAAGTAATCACGACGTGGTCAGATTTACCAAGAGGTGATTTGTAGCAGATATCGTGAAGTAAGTCCGAATCGGAGCATAAAATTAAATCCACTGTAGATGGATCTTGGTTGGCTCTGAAACGTGTGTGCTCCGTGACAAGTTGGGATAAGTTGCAACTGACTAGCATTTCAGCAAAAAAGTGATGAACTAGACTCGGAGTCGGAAAGGTCTGAGATAGGCCATTTTAAAGCTGGGTGGTTAAAATCTCCAAAAAATAATTAATTCGTTCGATGACGATCTGATGTCCTTAATTTTTTCGCAAAGACTTGCGTCTGAGGCATGACTTACTTTTTGAGATGGAGGACGATAAATACATCCTAACGTAAATGTAAGATCCTTAGAGCTAAGATTAAGCCAGATGTTCTCGATCCGAGGTATGTTGTGTGTAGATTGTATAACTTTAAAGCTTTTAAAAGCAGACTTTTTAAGGTAAATGGCCACACCTCCAACTACTTGATTTAGACGGTCTTGACGATAAAGAGTGTAGCCGTGTGCTGTCGGGAATAGACGGGGAAAGCCAAGTTTCAGTGATAAGTATACAATCGGGATCGCATGTATTGAGAGAAAGAGTGAGTTCGTCGAATTTTGCCAAAAGAGATGCAGTATTAGTGTATAGAAATTTGAGGTTTTGGACCGATAGTAAAGCTAGTGGTTTTTTGGATTGTGAATAATCTGGGGAACACCCATTTTATATTTAATTGTCAGGTTAGATTCGCCAGCGGTAGTTCTTCTTTCTAGTTCCATCCTTAAAATTCTTCAGTTCTTGAACTTGCAGCGGGGTTTTGTCATCTCCTATTTTGATATGTTTGAATTTATCGTTGGCAGTTACAGCTTTTATGTTCCGAAACGTTAGCCTGACCGTATCAGGTGAATCTAAGACTACTTTAATAGGTCTCAAGCTGTTTGGAGTTACTTTACCAACGCGCGTAAAAGCTCTTAATTTTGTCTTCGCGAACGTTTGCCAGTTTTAGAATTTCTCGCACCGTCGGTAGTTCATCTGGTTGCGGAGATTCGGCTAAACCGTACAGCATAATATTATTGCTGCGTATCATACGTTCACGAATCTCAAGACCCGACATTGAGGTGCTATCTACAGAGATTTGTGGTTGGGGCAATCCGTGCTGTACCATATGAGAATATTTTTTGTTAAGATCGGATAACGAATCGTTAAGCGTGTTTGTGTCCTTGTTGAAGTACGCTTATTGTTTGTCGATTAGCAGCAACTGAATTCTCGATTGCAGAAATAGCATTGTTGCAGACAACGATATCTTCTTTAGTTGACTATACTTCATATTATATCGTCACGAAGTTGGTCTTGGGATGATTTTATATTGAGTAGCTCGGCCAGAAGCAGCTTAAAATCTCCAAACGTAATTGGTCGGTTATCATCGGCAGTAGTGTCGCTACGGGAACAATCTCGGCACCTCCACTTGTCCACTAAGTTCTTTGGATAATCAGGGGAAGATCTAAGCAAGAAACGTGGTAAATGCTGTTGCATGCGACACAGAATATTTTGTCGTATTCTCTTCGGTCGACCTTTCGGAGCAGATCACACAATTGTCAGGCATGTTGGTAGATTTCTGTAATGTACTATGAACTGAGATGACGGGTTTGGCTATTAGTTTAATAGATGACAGCCTCGTGTAATTACAGAACACTTTTGAAACACCAGAATGTAAAAACTTGAATGATATTAATCAATCAAACAATAGATGTGTACCTTGGTCAAGAGATGTCGCCACCAATCGCAAGAACCAGGGCTGTCCGGAGAACAGGTTAGAAAGATCTTCAAATCCAAATGATTGACTATTTTGCAATGGGTAAGTTTCGAGACTTGCAAACACTACCACTTATACACAACCAGTCCCCCAAGTCACTTTGTAGAAGTTTCACCAATTTGGAGCAGTATTACCGACCGTACACACCAATGTTTACACCAAGCAATAACACGATGTTTACTAGACCAATATGGTTATTTATGTCAGAATCTTCCTCATGTCTGGCAATTGTGCGCTGCAAATGGATCCAATCGTTAAAGCCGGTAATTAAAGAATGATTCTGTTTTTAAAATAACCAACAGGTGTTGACAATAACAATAATTTAAACGTTGGAAGTAACAAAGCCACAGTCTTCGAGTGTTTAGTCCTAATTTTGTTGTTTTTGCTATAATAAAAATCGTGAAGCTTCTCTGGAATTTGCATCGCGTGGATAAGGTCCAGGTGGCTGACAAGATCTGTTATCAATTAGAAATTGCTTTTGTGTAAGTGTTAATTCCGAAGGAAAGTTACTTTTATCAGTCACATACAATTGACCATCATCCTTTTTATTTTCTTCGACATCTACGAAAATTATATCCAATTTTAGGATTTAGAATGAGTTTTTATAAAATGCTTATCTTACAGTTTAATTCAGCTGAAGTTGACGGCTGAGGTTCAGATTCAGTTTGAGGATTACTAAAATCTTCACTATTTGCTTCGTCTAAACTTGTGCTCTTTAAAAATTGAATACTTGAATAACTTAATTCTATATAAATGAAATGACTTACTGCTTGAGCTCGGAGATTCATCTGGTTGTTTTTTAAATATCCTGATCAATTTTGTATAAGTGTTTTTATTTTTCTCTTGTTTTTCCGTTCTTTATTTCCGTTTTATAGCACCTGATTTATGGCTATATTTTTATGTGTTTATTTCTAAATTGAATTAAAAAATAATACTAATGAAAAACTAACACGATCCGTACTAAGCACAATTTTTTCCAAACTGAATCAGGAAGTTAAAACTACTAAATATTTCGACAACAGCTAAACGTGCTTATTATCTCTTTTTCTGAGTAATTCCCCGAATAGTTGGCCTATACTTTATAGGCGTTCATGAAACGTGCTTAATTATCAAAATATACGGCCTTCCACACCAACGCTCACTATGCTCAAAATGGATTTTTTCATTCTTAATCATGGAATCCCCTCAGAATAAAGAATAAAAGGTGATTATTTTTTATAAAACTTATAAGAAACGCGGGCCTTCAAAACCGCGGTAGCTACGCTACTGATAGAGCTAAACCTTTTTCGTCTGGTCCTTCGGGCTAACTCTCGCTAACAACTGCACGGATTTTGATGCGATTTTTACTGCAATTTCTTGGGAAAGATTTACATTTATGAAAAATTTATTTATGAGTATTCAGAGCTCGCCAGTCGCTATTTTAGTAAAGTAAGTTTAGAAAAAACTGCAGTCTAAGGCGTCTACTGCCTGTAGCGTTGAAGATACCTTAAGGAAATGCATTGACGAATTGTAGGGCATAAAATGTTCTACAAAAAGTCCATAAATGTACATACTTATCTTTAGCGGATAACTGACGATACGCATTTTTATGTTTGAATCACCTTTAGATCCTTGCAAGACTGAGCTAACACGCTGCTAATTTGAACATAAAATCACTTAATGTGGGCTACCTGTTAAAGATGTACTGCCACAGACTTTTTTGTGTAGAACTTTTTATACTCTTCAGTTCGTCAATGCATCACCTTTGATATTTTGGACGGTTTAGGCAGCGCATACCCTAGACTGCTGTCTTTTTGAAACTTTCTTCACTAAATAGCGACTAGTCAGCTCTCCGTTATCATAAATAAAATATACGTATATGTAAATCTACATCAGAATCTGTACAGCGGTTCACGAGATTAGTCTGAAGGATCGGACAGGTAAGCTAGCCCATGTTCCGCATTGAAAATGATCACCCGGTATATAAGGTCCGACAACGACAGCGGGGTGGAAGATGTTTCGAAAACGGTATGAGTTACATAAAATGTGCTTGTATAACAGTTGTAAGTACGAAGGTGAGGCATATCAGTAAATTATTTGTCATTATAGAGTGTGGCTTAAAAATTTAGTTAACCAAACCTATCTTTTTTCAAATGGAATTCCCCATATTTGAACATAAATGCTTTTTATTTTAATATCAAGTACTTACATTCTAGATTTGATGTTTTGCATAGTACAGCACCCTGTATTTTTGTATTTTTGTAAAGTCCGTTGAATGAACTTTCTCCTGACATGTGAATTAGTGCCCCCTAAATTCAAACGTATTCAATTAATTTACTCCTGCATTTCTCGTTTTTTTCTGTTGGTAATTTCTTGTTTAAACAGTGGCTCGATTTTTTATTTTCTAAACCTGGTTTTTTCTTATACCTGGAGAGGCGCAAATATTTACAAAGCAGGACAATAAAAGAAAGGCGCTTTCGAACATTATAAAAATATATTAGTTCCATTAAAAAAAAAATCGAAATTATTATATTTGCATATTCGAGCCTGTATAGCATTAACATTTAGAGTCACTATTTTCCACTCTCAAGATAAAGGATGAAATTGATTTTTTAGTAATGTTTTCTTTCATTTAATTGTTTTCTGTTACTTACGATAGCCGCTGGAAGTTTAATTTTTTTTTATATGAAATCGTTAATATCTCGCAAACAATTGACGACAGACTCATAGAACTTCCATTTAAAGAAAGGTAGGTTTGGTTTCACCACACTTTTTTCAAGACGACCTGTATAATCACAAATATTTTACTGATGTGCCGCACCTTCGTACCTACAACTTCTATATAAGCAAAATTTATTTAACTTTTACCATTTTCGAAGATATATTCCACTCCCGCCTGGCGTTGCTGGAGCCTGTATATGTTTCGAAAAATATATAAAACGTAACCTGATTTTTTTTAAATATTTTTTTGCCTGCACAACTACAAGTAGTATTGCTGCTGGAACATCCTGTTGAAAAACCTTACTGTCATACTCTCATTTCCCTTCTAGTTTTTTTTCTAGAAACAGTGGTCGGACCTCAAAATGAAATTTATATTGTTCTTGTATGATGGCGTAGAAAGCTGTGATTTCGTTCAAGCTTAGACAGAAAAATGTATCTATCACAAATATGTCATTGGTGGATACACATTTCTAAGCGCTGAGATGACTATAGTTTCGTTGGTAGTAGTACGATCTGCAAGAAAATAATTTACATATTAGGTACATGTTATAAGTAAAGCTGCACTCAAATGTACGAAAATATGCGCATATATATGCATTCATTTTGTTGAGTATATGCACCCAAGGTTATACTATATGCACATAATATGCTCTAATTTTTTTTGAAAATAACTAAAAGTTTTCTAAATAATGTAAAAATTTTAATTATTTTGTATAAGAATATTTATTTTTCTAATTTTGTACTCAAAGATGTCATTTATTTTAGCGTTGACTATATAAACATGGACTACCAACGCCAACTTTACGTTGTAAGCAACATAAAAATGAGATTTTCCCTAACGCCGCCAGACTATTATTCACCCAACACTCGTGAAATGGATTCTATGTTGGTTGGTGCCTTATACATTGTTTCTACAGGAAAAGTGGGGTTGCTGGCAGTCTATGTTTATATAGTCAAAGATTTTAACAGAGACTTCCCCTTTCCTCTGCTTTATTTTGATGCGCACTGTATTCCAGCTGCAGGAAGTAAAAGTATATATTTCAGTTGCACATAAAAATTGTATTAATAATTTAATGAAATAGTAAATTTATACAAAAACATCTCAAAAAGTTCATATATTATAAATTATTGCTAAATATAACCAAATATGCAAAATTCCAGAAAGTATGCTCAAAATCGTATAAATATGCAAAATATGCAAAATGAAACTTGGCTTAAACGATTTGTTTTCACATAATCAGTATACATATGCAAAAAGTTTCGCCGGCATATCAATTATACAAAATATGCATTTGCATATAATATCAGCTTTAGTTATAAGTAGATACTGTAAAATAGTCCGGAGAGCGTATATTTTATTCAGTAAAATTCAGGGTGTACAAAAAATTAACGTCACAATCTCAAGAACACTTTCCCTAAGTCAAAATTAGAAACATTCTTACGAACATGACTCATTTCTTCTTAGTCGATAACGAAGCAATTGAGGGCAATGTTTATAAGAATTATTTTTATTTTAATCTGCATAATGTGTCCTGAAATTGGTTCACCTATTTCTGAAACATCCGCTATACAGTAACTGCCAAACAATCTCATTCATTATTATTTGCTGTGGTACGCTTTAATTCCAGCCAACTATAGTTTGTTGATCGAAAAATTAAATTCAACTGTATCGAAGTGAGTCCAATTTAAAATAAATGGTTGGCTATGGCTATGACTGTTAGTAAAGGTAAAATGCATTTGACTGGAATTGTTTCATTTTAACATGTCGCGAATGTAGCAATTAAAAAGCTAATTAATTCAACTCAAAATAAAACAGTGGTGCATTCCTGTGTTCTATATTTAATAACAGTGTTACAGCCATAGCCAATATTTCATTTAAATTACCACTGTAAAAAGCCTATTTTGAGTGATGTCTGTGATACTATATGATACCACAAGTTGCCACAATTTTTCCAGAAATTGTTGGTGCTGTAGTAACGAATACCTGTTTGTGGAGAAAAGCGTACCACAAATTATGACCCTCTATAGTTAAAAATAATTTTAGATTGTAGAAATTTGTAGACAATATGGTGGTTATCAGTTTTATTGAAGATAATGCTGAAATCCATTTTAGAAAAAATAAATTAATTAAAAAAAGTATCCCACGTGGTGCAGACCTGTTGGCAGTTGCTGTATTCCTCAAACATAGTTTCTTCATGTTTCTACCTTGTCTTGTTAATTTTGTACATTTTAGAAGTTTCGTTTTAGATATTGTTTAAGTTCTTAACTAATTTAGAGCACTTTTTCTTCTGCATTAAAAGACGTAAAAATTAGGTGAATCCTAACCAGTAATTTAGTGTAAAGTTTTAGTTTTCGCATTAAAAAAATGAAACAGGCCACTAACGTTTACTATTTTAGGAATGCACATGCGAGATCTTCCAAAATTTTAAATCAACTAAATGGGCCCGAAATATGATACACAATTAACAGAACAAGAGCGAAGTACAGCAATAACAGGTGAGTAGATGCTAGCCTTAGTGATTCAAGAAAAAAATGTTATGGAAGCGACGAAATATAACAAAATATTTTCAGTAAACTATTTTACAAGCTTTCACATCATGCTGGCGACACTTTATAGACACTTTACATTTCGCTTTTTTGATTTAACTGTTTCCAAGTAGAAGTTCTTTGAAGCCGTTTTGTCTTGCTATTTAAAAGATATTAAATACTAGCTGACCTGGCAAACGTGGTTTTGGATTATGACATGAAGGGTCCCGAGTGGTGTAGCTTGAACAAGCGTCCACGTTCGATCAGCAGAGTTAAGCAAAGCTCTCTCTGGTCAGAATTAGGATGGGAGTTCCACGGCTGCATCTCTCGGCGCCTCGTGGTACGGCTATTACGGAAAAAAGTTGGTCCCGGCGGTCATACAACATCATGACAGTCGTTAGTGGGGTTGGAAGTCCTCATAACTGCACAGCGACGCCTATAATTGGCCTAACGGCTGTTGGCTGAGTGCGAATTAAATAAATAAATAAATAAATGATGGGGAAAACTCTACAAGCCATTAAGCACAGAATCATAAAAGTATGACTGCAAATAGAAAGTCGTACAGTATGTAGAAAAACGCACTTTCGATATTTTCCAATTTTCCGGCGTTCCCTTTGGATTTTTCCGAATATTCTTTTTTGCTAAACCACCCCGGGAGTAAGACGAACAAAACAAAAATAATCATCCAAATCGGTCAAATCGAATAATGCAGAATTTTCACATCAATAGGTTTTAAATATATTTCAATATACTGTAAAGGATATTTTAATTATGATTATTACGATTTAATTTAATAACATAAATACACACCCTACACACACTTTTATGTTGTTTAATATCAAATTCTTACTGATTAAAAATAAAATTAGTAACTGTATCAATGGTTTATTGAATTCAGTGTTTTGCCCTTTGTAGTATTGCGCACATCTGCAAGTTAGATAAGTTATGGCTAGCTCTTTTGGTAGGCGAGAACTCAAAATCTGGTTGGGTTTCCCTATTTGTTCAAAATAAAAATACGCCACTGGGCTGTGAAATTTAGAAGTAGCAAACTCGCAAACTTGCTGCGCTGTCAATATTATCTATTACCAAATTGATTTTTTGTGCTGTTCGTTTCTGGATAATTATAGTGAATTCAAAAGGAACTCTATGAACAACTTATCAGGTAATTTGAATCTCGCGCTTTATTAAGCGTTATTAATGGTGTTTTATTTTAGATCGTTGGCGGCTTTCTTCGCAATTCAGATGTCTTTTGAAGCGTCTTTACATAACCTCAACTTATATTTTTACAATTTCTGGAACTCATGCTCTATTTTGTAGTATTGCAATACTGGAATCGGCTTCCTCTCATAGTACTCGTTTCTCATGGTAAATTTTGTAGCTCTTCCACGGCTATTTGCTTTGCAACACTAACCTGACCTATCTTAGACTGCGGAAACTTGCTCAGACAGCTTCTTCTGATGCTGGCTGCTGGCTGCTGGCGCCCGGGATGCTGCAACTGCTGTGCTGGCCTCGTACACACCGGGCGGAACTGCTGACAGTCTCTCTCAGGCTCTGGACCTTTATTGAAGCCCGTAACTAGTGCTCGTAAACTGGATGCTGGCTGCCGATGTTGTCAGAAGCGGTCACCGAAAAAACATTTTTTTTAGTGATGGATTTTTACACCCACACTCTCACAGATGCACTACGAACATCCTGATCACGCCGGTATAATTATTTTTGATTTATTTTAATGTTAAATGGTATAAAATTGAAATAAACTGGAGACACAAATTAGTTTGTCATGAATTAATTTATTTCAATTGTTTCTCCCCTCTTTGTTCGTTAATAACAATTGCTTATCTGGCTACATAAAAACGGATGTTAACTGAATACAATGCAATTACTTATAATTTAATTTCCAACTTAATTTAGAAAAACTGTACATAATCTTATTTTCTAATTTATTGTTTGTTCATGTTTGCAATTTAATCTATGTTCTAGCGCCACTCACAAAATTTTATTTTAATTGTCTGTTTACTTGTGTCATTACACTGACACTCATTTTTATAAACACAAATCTTGCCCAAGTTCTGTAGTGCGATTTTCTTGCATTTTATAAACCTGTCTGATTTTCATCATTTTTCAAATATTACCGCTCCACTTTATTCTAGCCTTATTCGTTCTAGCATTGTGCTCTCTTTGCATTGTATTGCACATTTTGTCCTTTTTACCTTTATTTAAAAAGTTCATAGAACTGTACTTATTCAATTATACTGACATGTAAATTTATTTAACCCGCATGTAATAAATTCTTTTGGTGATCCATTTGTTAAAATTTGATTGGCTTTACTTTGCACCAACCTCTTAATTTATGTTGATTGATATTTCTGTGACTCTAATTTACAAATTGAGCTCTGCGTTATGGCCATTTATTCTGAAATAGTTTCAATTAATATCGGCAATGCTTTACCGAGTGTTATCATAAATTAAAATTTCTAATGTGACTTCTTGCAGTTGCCTGCTTACCCCAGCTCTGTGCTTTTATTGACTTGCTTTAATTATTGATTCTGCAAGCAGAGTTGTGTAACGGGATAAATACCATTTCATATTCCCCCTAATTTTTGAGAATTAAAATCACCACGCATGTGTATTATTTCTGATCATACGTAGCATGTATGCGTTGTTATTTTAATTATCACAACATTTTCACTGTTAGTTTTTAATTAGTCCAATCTGATACTTGCTATCTTTCTATCCTATTTTGACTTAAGAAAACATTTAACCTATCTTCTATTCTACCTATCTACTTTCCTACTCTAACCTAACCTAATAAGTGTGGTACAACATTTGTTCGACAACTAACCTACTCTAAACTACACTCTCTAAATATGGGTGAATCGCCGAAATGTGAAAGCGTCCCCAGATTTTGTTGTCCATCTCATTAATTAACTCGTACGTATTTTCATTGCTCAGGATCTTATATACCACTATATAGTCCTTCAAATGCATTCAAATACTTCGAACAGAATCTTTCCTCTTCTATCAGCTACTCTAAGCTTTTTAATAATGACTCGGTCCCCGACTTTAAATTTCATACGCTTCTTAATTTTTCGATTCTGCTTCTCCTCTTATCTATCCACTGTGTCTTCCTAACCCTTTGTCTTACCTTCTCCAACAGTTTATTTATCCCTGTTGCATCCTCTTCCGGCCTCAATGGTCTCGCAGTTATAATGCCTTTACATAACGTAACTGGACTATTTCCCGTCGCAATATTAGGCACGTTATTTATGAAGTCTTCTACGTTCTGGCAGTTATTGGACCCATCTATTGTGGTGCTCATGGGTCATTATTTTGAGATATTTAATTACTTCTCTTAATGTACAGTCGTGTGCAAATAAATCTGGGACAGTGTTTTTTTCACATGCAGATTCAGTTAAGAATTGAAGAATATCTCCATGGATTTCCTGCTATCAGAAAGAGTTACATTAAACTTTAACAGGTACTGAAACCCGTAACTCTCTCTGATAAGAGGAAATCCTTGGAAGTATTCTTCAAATTCTTAACTGAATCTGCATGTGAAAAAAGCACTGTCCCCAGATTTATTTGCACACGACTGTACCTCTCTGCGACATTTGATTGCGGGTGTCGTATACTACAGAAATAAGTTTTAATCCCCTTCTGTTCTAAATTGTTGATTAATCTAGCGTTCTTGAAGTAACTTGCATTGTCAGCTAAAACTTTATTCGGAGTCCCCATTTCTTGTTGGTATTTTTCTATAGACTTGATGACATGTTCGGTGTTACTGTATTTTGCTGGATAGAGTTTTATGTATATTGAAAACACGTCAACCATTATTAAAATATGTCTGTATTCATATTGTCCCGGTACTAAATTTCCCAAATAATCTATTGCCACTAGTTCAAACAGGTTCGTTGACTCTCTTATACTCTTGATCATGTTCTGGTTTGGTACGGTTCTTTTCTTTCGCCAACTGACATACTTTACAGCAATTCGTATAATGTTTGATAAATTTCAAATGGTTTTTGGTGTAAAAAACATTCGCGAAATATTAGTCTTTCTTCCCCCACAATGTCCAAAAGTTTGATGAATTTCTTTAACAACGTTAATTACATCGTCTCTGTACAAAACTATTAATTCTTTACCACTCAATAATTTTACCAATAACCCTTCTACTATCTTAAAACCCTTATATTCTTGGTTCGGGCTGTCTTGTGCCAAATTTCGCATTTGCTGAAGTTCCAAATTTTCTTGTTTAGCTAATACCTTTTCTTTTGAAACCTCTCTTGTCGATAAATTTTCCTCTATCCCTATTATTAATTGTTTTTGGCTTCCAATTCTTCACTGCGTCCTTCCTACTCAAGAAATCAGCTACGACATTGAAGTTTCCTAGTCTATGCCTGACCTCAAAGTCATACTGTTGCAAGTACAACGCCCACCTGTATAATCGATCGTTATGGAATGTTTTGTTTTTCATAAATGAATTGGCTGCATTGTCGGTTTCAATATAGAAACTTGTTTCCTTTCAAATAGAATTTCAACTTGTTGATCGCAAATATGACTGCCAACATCTCCTTTTCAGCGATTTTGTATCTCGTTTCATAACCCTTCAAGATTCGTGAGTTAAAACAAATCGAACTTCGAATCCTTCTTGTATCTGCTGCGACTGCCATGTCGATGCGTCCGTTCTTAATATAAAATTTTATTTAAAATTCGGGTATTTAAGTAGCAATCCTTCATGAAATTTTTGTTTTAAATTGTTGAACGCTTTCTCTCTTTCTTCGCTCCAAAACCCATTTCGTATCTTTCCTCAGCAATTTGACCAAGGCAATGTTAATTCCGAATAATTCGCTTATAAACTTCTTATAATAATTTAATAGGCCAAGTAAACTTCTTAATGTCTTCAAGTTCTTGAGGCGAGGTAAATTCTTTATTTCTTCTATTCTTGCTTCACTGATTGTGACTCCTATTATTGCGAATTTCGTAGCCTAGGTATGCTACATTTGTTTGTGATAAGAAATGGCATTTAGCAAATAACCTTAATTCAACTTTATCGTTTCGTTAAAGTACTTATTACTAAATTTAAATGTTCCAAATGCTGTTCCACATCTTTTGAAAAAATTAAACTGTCATCTATGTAATGCACGCAAAAGTTATCATATTTGTTTAATATTTGTTGCATAGCTCTCACTAAAGCTGCACACGACGTCGTAAAACCAAACGGGACCACCTTAAATTGTGAAAAAAATCTTCCCTCTATGCAGAATCCTGTATAATTTTCTTGAGTCCTCGTTTAATGAATCAACCAAAATGAATTTTTCAAATCTAATTTGGTTAACACCCTTCTTGTCCCCAAATTTGACTTAACAAGGCATCAATTGTCTGCGGACTTTCATATTGGGGTTAGTAATCTGATTAATCCTACGTGCATCTAGACAACAACCTAAGACTACCATCGCTTTCCTTCACCATCACCATTGGATTAACGAAGTTTGTTTTTTAAGGTTCTATCACATCATCAGTCTAGCATTTTGTTGTAAACTCATGTTTTACTTTCTCGCGCTGTGCAAATGGTATGGGATAAGATTTCGATTTAAAGCCCAACGATTCGTCGACAACAAGCTTAGATGACAATATTTCGTTGCTTGTCCGGTTTTCTGATTTACTATATCTTTATTTCTCTTCTATGATTTTCATAATTCTGCCTTTATATTGTAGATAATTACTCCTATCTGTTCATCATCTAGCATTCTTTCTAATATCGCATAATTACTTATAATAACTTCGTCTCCTGCATACTTGGCAAGGCAACAATTCATATCGTCTCCCCGCTTTTCTTGGCTGGGCAAACAATTCATATCGTCTCCTGCTGTTATCTCAGCTAGACAACAATTTATTTGCTTTCGATCCTCAACAGACCAATGCTTTTTTTATTTCACCAATTTGGATGCATTTTCGCATTCCATCTATTTTAATTCCAACTTGCTGGATAATATCTACACCTATCACAAATTGTACATTTAAGACAGCTACTATATAAAATCGGACATCAAATTCTATTCCATCTATGCTTATTTTGATTGCCAATACTCTTACTGGTAGTTG
>CALNHX010006865.1:0-82482 GCA_940337035.1 Agriotes lineatus
TAATACTCTGGGAAAAATATTTTGGAATTTTGAATAGTTTGGAAACAAAAGAGTGAAATATCTCCAAGTTTATTTATTTAATTGTTACCCCAGTCAAATAATGCAAAATTAGGGGAATCGGTGGAAAAAATTCCTAGAGAGTTGAATTTTTTTTTAAACGCTTTCTTTTCATTTGGGTAGACATATATCAAAAGTCCCCGAGGGTGGGGGGTGAGCTCGAGGAGGGGGTGGGGGTTAAAGGTACCATTTTTCAGTTTTTCGCTTAAATCTCGAAAACGATCACTCCTATCGATTTTCATGATTTATAACAATTAAAGCTAACAAAATTTTCTACAAAAATGGTCTTATGCACTTTTGTCGTAGGACTAACCGTAAGTAAGCTACGAGCTTTTGAAGTTTGGATTTTAAAAAATAGCCATTTTTCCCCCACGGATACAGGAATATGCGACAATTTGGCAACGCAGCACTCCTCGCATAACAATTTTATCCGCGCTGTCGCTAAGCTCTTAAGTGGGCGAGGGATAACTGATTCTGTACTGGCGAGGTGGATTGGCGGAGCACCTACGTCAACAACAATTTGCTCTGCATTGGAAGACTTCGCTGGCCTGCACTTCTCTACAGGGGAGCAACATGTCGATGATCAAGTGTCTCGGCAGAAAAGAGATGATGGGGACAGAAGGAAGCTCTTCAATTGGTTTTCTCAGCACCCTCCCTTTCCAGAATCACAAGCATTAGTTTCCCTCACAACGGGTGTCGTTGCGAACCACGATGTAAATTGCCACAAAGCACTACAAGAAGGCAAGATTACGATGAGAAAGATGTTAGGACAAAACTTTGGCGAGATAAAACAGGCTCGAAAAGACAAAGTATTATCACTGGCCTCCATGAGCAGTACCATAAAAATTGACAACGTTGTGGAGGTGGTTGATCCCCTTCTTATATTCCAACGAATAGCTATTTCCAAGAAGAACGACGAGGATTTACAAGATCTTCTCTGTTACGAACTGGCGCCATTTCCATTATCTCTCTTTGATGAAAAGGGAATGCGGAAGACAAAGAAGTCTGCTTTATATGATATTTTCCCTGTTCACCCCGTTACTCCGGACCTCAAGGTTCACACTAATGTGATTGACGGTGGATTCCTGTTACATCGAGTCAGGTGGGATAGAGGATCAACATTTTCAGTGATATTCAATCGACATATCACTTACATAAAAAAGCACTATGGTGAATGCTGCACAGTCGTTTTTGATGGCTACTTGGACACTGCCAACAGCACAAAACGTGCAGAACAGAAACGTCGTACCACCACCACCATATCAGTCGATATTGATTTCACCGAAGAGATGGCAGTGATGACTCAGCAACAACACTTTTTGGGTAATGAAAAAAATAAGGACACATTCATCAGAATGCTGTCTCGGAAAATGACTGCAGAGGGGATAGAAGTTAGACAAGCTAATGCTGATGCAGATACAACTATTATACGGTGCGCATTGGAAAAAGCAGAATGTAGCTGTTCAACGGCCGTCATCGGCTAGGATGTGGATCTTTTGGTGTTGCTGATCGCTTTAGCTCCAAAGGAACGAGAGATAAAGTTTTTTAAACCTGGGAAGGGAAATGAGGAAAGTAAAACTTATTCCTCCAAGGAATTGCAGGAACTTGACTTTGCAAAGAGCATTTTGTTCATTCACGCTTTTAGCGGCTGCGATACCACTTGTGCAATTTTCCGAAAGGGCAAGTCAACAATTGCAAAATTACTTATGATGGATAACACTCTGCAATTAATCGCCAACGTATTTTACGCAAAGACTTCAACACCTGAGGAAGTGGCAAACGCCGGGGAACAGATGTTCCTAGCATATATATAATACACATATATTGCTGGTAGGGCCTGGAAACTTCAGAAAACATTACGGCGCCGACATAGTCTCACTTAGAGTATAACGTGTCTCGTGCGCATGAGTGAGAATTCGAACTCCGCCTTTAGAAGCGAATTTTAAACCCGACCACTTCCCCATTGGGCGGACGACGCCGCCGCGCTTGCGCACAGCTCACCGTATACAATAAGGAGTTGGTTGTGTGTCTCACTTCATCGGCCAGTTTCCCACTCATAGCCGCTAGCAATATAGTAAGTATTAGATATATGGTTCCTAGCAATGTACAAAGCCAGAGTTACAGACTTGGACAAAGAGCGATATGCAGCATTCCTAAAATCCACCACAAGGGTGAAGCCAGACCTCCCCTCTCTACCACCAACTACAATATTCAATCATCTTTTCGTTTTTTATACCTGGGACTTGTTATCACTTATAATAAATAGCTACCAACTGCCTACTGTGCTGGGTTGGCACCACATTCATTCTAAGTTAATGAAACACCGAAAATGCATTAACTATTATATTGATTTACGTTTAAAAAATTGGCACATAGAGTATTAAACTATATTGAGGGAGCTCACTTAAATTTTACAATTACTACCGATTTTTATGTTTAGTATTAAGGACTACACAAAAGTTCGACTATACTACCGGTGGTCTAACATCTTCAACCATAATGTTTCTCTCTCCAACTTATCACCTAAAATACATCCGTTTCTAGTATATTCTTTTCGCGGTCTATTCAAATTTTAAATTTACATTTATCTACTATTATTCTACTGAACAAGACTGTAATTTAAATTTCATTGTTTAGTTTGAAGAATGCAGCATATGGGGACGACTAGGAAGACTTTATGGACCCCCGTGACCCCCCATCTCCTCTAATGAAGTGTTGGACCAATAAATTCATTGTCCTACGGTTTTAAATGGAAATAAAGCAGATTTTTTAAATGATGTTTATTTTGTCCGCCCTATAACTCGCTTACAATTAGTCCTACGACAAAAGTGCATAGGACCATTTTTGTAGAAAATTTTGTTAGCTTTAATTGTTATAAATTATGAAAATCGATAGGAGTGATCGTTTTCGAGATTTAAGCGAAAAACTGAAAAATGGTACTTTTAACCCCCACCTCCTCCTCGAGCTCACCCCCCACCCTCGGGGACTTTTGATATATGTCTACCCAAGTGTAGAGAAAGCGTTCAAAAAAAAAACCAACTCTCTAGGAATTTTTTCCACCGATTTGTTTATTTTGACTGAGCTATGTTACAATAATTAAAAGATGAATTGACGTACCTCAAGAAAAATTAATCCGAGTTATATAAGTATTGCTGTTGTCGAATTACAATTCATAACTAGTAACATGTGAGCAAACAAAAATGAAATCAAGCTTGGCTTTGCAATATTTGTTTGTATTGGTGGCACTGTAAGTCTATGTCAAATTTGATGTTCGCAGGTTAGGTTTTGCATCAGTCTGTGTCAAAACTGACGCAAAACCTAACCTGCTAACCTCCAATTTGACATAGACTTACAGTGCCACCAACACAAACAAATATTTCAAAGCCAAGCTCGATTTTATTTTCGTTTGCTCACATGTTAGATGTTTAAAGGTGCGTATCCACGTATCGTATCATTGTTGCGTATCAGTGGAGACGGGAAAACGTTGCATCGTTGCGTATCAAAATGTGATACAAAGAAACGCAACGGACCCGATCGGCCATTTGGCGGTTTTTCGCCGTGACATCAAAGAAATGCAACGCCACGGAGTGAAATCAGTATAGACGGCATGTTGTTATCATCCCGTTGCATGTTCATTCCTGTCGCAGATTTGCATCACGCTGGTAATCAAATTTGTAGTGACAGCTAGTTGTTCGTTTATTATGGCCGTATTTTTGCACAAATGGACAGGAGTAACGAGGAAACCTTACGGTTTATAGATATTTACCGTAAAAAGGACCTCATTTGGAACCCAAAACACCCAGATCGTTATAAAAAATTACGAAAGGAGGATGCGTGGGCGGATATTTCAAAAGAAATGGAACAGTCCGTAAACATATGCAAGAAGAAGATGGAATATTTCTTTTTTCTTTCTTTTTATAAAGAATGAATACAAATATACGAGGCAGCTGTTATTTCCATAGACGTGATGGGGTCGCTGCATGGACAGTACTGACCACTACTCCGTATCGTAATATCGTATCTTCCGTTTTTAACATAAACGCAACGATGATACAAAGAAAAAATTCAGTACGTTGCACGTTGCACGTATCGTATCTTGATACGCGACGGTGATACGTTACGTGGATACGCAACAAATGGATACGCGCCTTAATGTAAAACGGTGTAGATCTGCCACGGAAGGCTTTATTTCTCAAAAATAAGCATTAAAAAACAGGAATACAAAAAAAATAAGTTTTTCTTTCAGAATTGTTGAACTCTCCTTTAGCAAATATAGTAGGGTTAGGGCATAAAGGGCGATTGTAAAATCTATTAAACATCTGACTTATGAATCCGTCCAGCAGCCCTTTTAATTGTTTCTGTGGATATCCCAACCTGATACGCAGCAGAAGTAGCCACGTGACACGTGCTGTAACTAGAAACTTGAGAAATGTCGACACTGCTCTCTGCTAATGTGTTGTTTGGTTGCTGGATGAATAGCAATAAGTATCAAGTAATCAGTCTCTTCAGGTCTACTAGGCTGAGCACGTTTTTGATAGACATCAATCACAGAAGCTAATCGTAGTTATGGATTGCTCGGAAATAAGGGATAATCAAAAGTGGTTGAAAAGTTTTAGAACTAAAGGCCTTTAGCAAATATGAGATTCTGATTTCTAATCTATTATTAAAGCGAACAATGTTGGTTAAACGTATTTCTGACAAAGTTTATGTTTGATGTTCAGTGATTAAAGAGAACAGGTTAAAACTGTTAATTTTGAAATTGGAACTTCCATTAAAGGATGGATAGTTGATAAATAGTTAAGAATGCAAGAAGGATGCCATGTTTGGTACTTGGTCTAGGGGGATTCTGTTTATAGATTGTTTTTAAAAAACGTTTCAAAAATGTATATCTTCTACTAAAAAGGCTACAGTAGAATCCCTCTAATCTGTCACCTTTGGGACTGGGGTTATGATCGGAACGCAAAAAAGGTCGGATTATCAGAAAATATAGAAAAATACAAATTTACAGTATGTGAAATATTATATTTTATAATTTACTGTACATGTATTAGGTAATACTGTCGTAAAACCAACAAACAGTAAGCACTAAAAACTGCACAGTACAGTACAAAAAACACGCACGACAGAAACGATACAAGAGATGACGGAGCACTAAAGCGGACAAGCGATAACAGGCAAGCAAACAACAATGAATCACCAACAAGTCGGGACAAGTTCGGCTCGAGCACGGTCGGATCAACCGGAGTGGCAGACCAGCCGAGGACGGACGAGAGAGGATCTACTGTAGTGCTAAAGCTGAGTATTCGAAATTCAGCATTGAGCAAGAGGCACCACCATTGAACTGTTTGGCTAAAAAAGTAGTTATCATGTTCAATGGGTTTTTACATTTTTTGTTATAACAGAATTCCCACCATACCCAAATATTTAGCAACTATGCAGAAAGGATTAAATGTATAAAAAAAATCTCCTTTCCACGAAAAGATAAAGACTATCAATGACTCTGGGTCAGGTTTCCAATGTTGCGTCTGCACTTTACATTTAATTTAGTTTCAAAAAGATCTATGGTAGGTGTACCAAACGGGGAACATATTTTTTGTAAAGCCTTATTAGACAGTTCATTTTCTGTTTCAATGTTGGTTGAACATGATGCCCGATCAGCAAAGACATTTTTTTTAGTGTTATATTGTTACGATCCTGAGGGCCGAGGGATGGATGAGTCGGCAGCCTTGGCGATTAATACGCGAGCGTTCCAGAACTTCTTGAAGCAGCTGCGGAAATATGAGTCACAGCCGTCGAGTGCTCGGGAAGCGCCCTTACAGCCAGGTGCAACGGATCACTCACGCTTTCAGGGACACGCGGATGCGTCATGCGGTTCCTAGAAAGGTCGAGCGAACCCGCGATTAGTCTAGAAAGGAATTACCTGAAATATAAATACACGCCCGCATAAATAGCGGGCAGTTCGAATTCGGCAGCAAAACGCGTAAGAGCCGTGTAGAGCTCTCACATAAATAAAAGCCCGTGTGTACATATAACTAATAGAAATAAATAACCATATATAATCGTTAGTGTTTAAGAGTGATATAAATAAATGTGTTGATCCGTATGTAATAATAAATAAATGTATCGATAGTTCGTTAGTGCCTGTATTAATTTGTAATCTGCTTGATAATTCTCGTGTGCTTGTAAATAATAATCGTAATAATTCATTGTCGTAAATAAATGTTTGAACCCATGTTTGTCGTATAATTTTAAATAGCCCGAACGTTAAAAACGTAACAATATATAAGATGGAACAAGAAAAATATTGCAAGCTTTGTATCATTTCCACAATTTCCTTAAGATTTTATTTAAGGTATCATATCAAATACTACCCATATGTTTGATGCACGCGATAGCAGTCGTATTGTCCATTTTAAGAAGTACAGAGCAGTTAGCAGCGTTACTTGCAAACGGTTTTAGAGCATTAAATGCAGCTGACAATTTTAAAACATTTATATGTTGTGATCATCCGACATATGCCAGAAACCATTGGATTGATTGTCCATTGTAAAACGCACCCCAACCGGTTGGAAAAGCCTCTGAAAAAATTTCTCGAGCAAACTCTTTATGTGGTACAATCTCCTAGCCTTTGTTGTTATACATATTATAATGGTTTACTGCCCACAGCAATTCTGATGGCCTATTTTAACTAAATGAATAAGGTCAAAATGAGTACAGAATTAAATATTTTATTTATTGGAAGATAATCAGGAATTTACATTAATAAGTGCACTCGATGTGAGCTGCAGTAACTAACAATTTGAGGGATAAAAGTTAGCATGAAATAAAGCAGGTTTCAGAAGGGTTACGTTCAGAGTTTCAGATATGATAAATGTTCGCAAGGGCTAATGTAATTTAATTTGTAACTGACAGATTTGAGCTTAGTTACGTCAAACATACTGTGAATAAAATAATACAGAGTGATGTGTTGAGTACAGAAAGTATATGAGCGTTATGTATTAAAAGTGTACTAGCAGTCCAGTGAGAAAAATGTCTCATTTAATAAAACAAAAAAGACCGTTTTGCAAATAGAACGCGTATTCACCACACGTACGTATATGACGTCATTGTTGGTAGCAAACTACCACTCGCATTCGCCTTGATAAAATTTGCCTAGAATCTAACCTAAAAAGTTAGGATTATAATTAAGATAATAATTAGTGTTAGAGACTGAAATTCGGTTCCTGACCTGACATGGCCATTCCACAAAAGGCCAAAGAAGAATCTCCACCGCTGGAAGGCTTAGCATTTCTACCTTACGTTAAAGGCTCGACTGATAAGATAGGACGTGTCCTGCAACGATGCAACATCAAAACTGTGTTCACGAGCAAGGAAACTTTGGGTAACGGCTTCAGATCGGTAAAAGACAAGATTCCAAGTTTAAAAACCGCTGGCGTATATCGCATTCCTTGTTCTTGCGGCTCGAGTTACATTGGACAGACTGGTCGTTCCGTTGATGTAAGACTCCAAGAACACAAAGGCGATTGCAAACACAAACGCATCACAAAATCAGCCGTAGCGGAGCATACATTACAAATGGGCACACTCTAGAATTTGAGCATGCCAGAGTACTTGCCAGAATACCTCATTACTTCCCGCGAGTGATACGTGAAGCCATAGAAATAGAAAAACATCCAAATAATATCAACAGGGAAGATGGCTTTAAGCTTAGTAAAATGTGGACCCCTGTGATACACGATCTAAAGCATTACAACCACTGTGCGTCATACGGCCACGCCCCGCGGATTACGTTGCACTCGGATGACCAACCAGCGTTGCGCCACTCCGCGCGCCTGGCACAGAGGACTATAAATAGCTCCACACCGACCTTCGGTTCTTAGTGCGACTTTCACTCTGATGATGCAAGCTGCAAGGTCTTGCGAAACGTTAGTGAATATGGATGCACAAACAGCAAAACGGCCAAATCTGCCTAAGTATCCTCGTTCTCAAGATACTCAAACAACACGAGCCACCAAAGAGCATGGCCATCGCGCGGGTTTTTGCTCGACTTCACAAGGTGCAAGGCACATTAAGCCAGAGAATGCTGGGTGTTCATCTACAAATACTACGCGGTCTAAGCCGAAATTCTATGCTAAGGAGAATAATTCGAGTAACCGCGAAAGCCTCAAACAGTACATGACCATTCCAAACATATAACTTTAATAACTTTTTTCTCTATCTCTTACGGTTTGGCTGCTGAAACAGCGTCCCAGACAGACAAAACAGCATCCCGGAGAGACCAGCGTCCCGGACAGACACGTCTATTAGATAAAGGATAAGCCAGCAAACGGCAAATTAGTTGAAAGTTAAACGAAACAGTGCGAGCAAAATAATTATTGCAAAGAGCAATGAAAAATGGAATGCAACCAATCGAAAGACAATTAGTGAGACGCTAAAGGAACTCCAAGTGTATCAGTGCATTATAAACCAAAGTGATTTAAAAGCAGAGTAAAGTGTAGTGATATTTATTCCAGGAAAAAGATAATTTTAGTAGTTAGGCAAAGACCTGACATCAAAACTGTAGTCCATAAGGTCAAACATGTTACCAATTCTAATTTCTTTTAAACATATGAAAATCTAGTTGCTAAGTTACGAGACAGTCTTTTGTTGATTATTACCAAACAAGCTTGTAAAATTTGTGCTGGGGGGCAGTTTGAGCTCCACCTTTTATCGCTTTAAATTATAAATAAAAAGTCTTTTGTAATATCAGTTGTGTGTAAAGTTATTCACCAGTGTGCAGGGCATCTATGTGTATAGTTTGCCATGTGTTAAGAGGTTCAAATGTAGCAGTTTAGCCAGCAGCAAGATTCATCCAACTGCGAGTAACTACGGGGACCCATTTCCATAAGTAAGCAGCATCGCCCCGCAAAAATAGTGTCTGCTACGTGTAGAGAGGACCTTCAGGAGTCCGTGGGTGTAGAAATTTCAACCAACAAGCCTTTCCCAAGTGCGTAATTCCCGTGGCGTCCTTGGAAAGTGTATCGAGCGTTCGAAAGGCCTCCGATTAAGGTAGGATTTCACAGGAAGCGCTTGCATCAGCCCCATAATTCGTGGAGTTCTTCAAGTTCAGACTGTCTACGAGGTGTAGTAGCACCAGGTTCCAGTTGCCCAGGTCCATCCATCTTCGAGTAAATTAGTATTAGATAGTGTCTCTAAAAAGTGCTAGTTGATGCGGAGTCAAAATTCAATTTTACGCTATTTTCGCACTGGCAGATCATCTTGTTTACTGAGTCAAATTTAGAGGTTATAACTGTCAGATGGAAATTGTGCATTTGCCCTAATACCCGAGTTAGATTGTCATATAAGGAATTATTTGTCATACAAAGTTTTTCTTAATTTTATGAACTGATACCCTGAGTTAAGATTTATTTCATGTTCACCGGAGCTAAGCCCTAACTTATTGCAAATATATAAAATAAGGAAAGTGCAATAAACCATTTATTATTGGTAATACATATTACATTCTTTTAATTTGCCTTGAGTTTGACAGGCAAAGTTCTTAATTGAAACTAATACATTTTATAAAGTGTAGTATCCCTTGCCATGATTATTTTATTTAAAAACCTATTATTATTATATTTTAAACGGCGAAGGCTATTACAATATATGGACCTGTACCACCATTTCGGATTATGATGCTTTTATAATCTTGATTATTACATCGTAATGTTAAGGCTTGTGTTTAGTAACACTTTCTAGGGACAAATTTATGAAATATCCCTGAAATTTTTTAGTGTATTACGGCTGTTAGACTAAAAGTTTGAAAACAATCTCACTGATGTTGGTTATATGTAACATACAAAGCTTTGTATTGAAGCAAATTTTTAATATTTTAAATAGAACATAATATAAAATAAATTTTGGAAAAAGTAACTAGCATTGATTGTATGTTTATCAAGACCAATTTTTTATTTGATTTTGTCAGTGCGTTCAAATATGTACAGCCTCCGTGACTAGATACCAAGAAACCCCAAGACGGTTAATTAGAAGGTGTATCCATTAGAAACGTTGAAATTAAAATGTTTCACTTTAGCAAATACTTTAAAAATAGGCAACACCTTTTGCAATGCAAAGCAGATGCCACTAGATGTTTATCAGAGATTAGGGATAAATGCTAGTAATAGGATTACAGTTTAAGGGAGATACAGAGACTTGCACTGAATGTGCCACAGGCGCCTAAAGGTAAATAGTTATACAAGTACTGGATCTGCTTGCAACGTTTCTATATAAGTACATATAAAAAATATGTAATAATATTCCACAAAAAAATATGAAAATTGGTTTTAAAGATTAAAAAATTATTTCCGTATTTTTAAGCATCAATTTACTGCACATTTTAAAAATCATTCAGTATTACAACTCTTCATCAGTAACTTCATTGTTTTCATTTTTTTTTTTTGTTATTGGTGGCAGTAACTAGCAGTCATTAGTAGAATTTCCACAATTAAACTAAGATTTGAACTTTGAATATAAAATTCAATATATATTTAATGGATTTGAATGAACCATAACGCAGGAACCTAAGTTAGCTGTTGGCTGTAACACCATAATAAAAAAATATATATAGAAAAATATTTATTTCATCTGCAACTACAAATATATTTTACAATATTAAAAAATGCTGCCAAGTATTCTTAAAGAATGGTATAAGTATGCAAAAATAACATGTCAATCATAAAAAATACACTATTTAAAACAAATACGTAAGGTTATTATACTCTTCAAAACAAATTTTGTATCCACTAAATAATACAGGGTGATTCATAAGTATGGTCATTAAATTAAGTGGGTGTATACTGATCTCAGTAGAAGTACATTGCACTAAAAATTTATTGCTTATGGAAAAATAATTCGCATTGCGGCTTGGTCCAAACTGTTGAGAACCACTGGCTAACATCAAAACCTTTGTTAGATAAATCCGTGTTTAACGCAATAATGCTGTAATGCTCCGAATGTGATTAAAATACCCAACCAACTGTTTCTGCATTTTATTCATATTCGGTTTTATCACATCCACCTGTGCAAAATTATGTTTATAAAAATTCTTTCCAGTGATCGTCAATCAGTTTAAGCAGTTAAATGTTTTAATTTATTGAGGATTATTATTAATTTTTGAAGTATAGTTTATTATGCAAAATTGTTCTATTTGATGTCCTCTAGCTACCCTTAAATTTTATCGCCATACTTATGATCCACCCTGTATATATGTAATTATGTAAGATTATTTTTAAAAACGGGTATACTATAAATGGATTTATTAGCAGACTAAAACGATATACAGGATGTCCGGAAATTGGGAGCACATATGTTAAGGGGTGATTCTACGTCTAAAATAAACCCCAGTTTTCTATATAAACGTATGTCCAGAAATGCTTCCTTACCGAGATACAGGGTGTTAAAGTTCTAAGAAAAAAATTGTTTTTTAATATCTTTTACATCACTCTAGATATTTTTATGAAAGTTGGTACACGCCTTTCGGGCATCAAAAGGCATTATCTCATAATTAAAGGGTTTTTTAATTTGCACCAGTGGCGTCCGTACGGGGTGTGGACTGAATATTTTTGAAGAAATAAATGGTACGCCACTGTTTCTGTACAAATAAAAATTATGGTTAATATCCCCATTTAATTTAGAGCAAACTCGATCCCTTAACCTTTCTTCTTATGACCCACCGGTTTGGCTTAAAAAATAAAAATATTTTTTTTCTACGACCACTACTAAAAGTAGGCCTTTTAGCACTAGCTTGTTTCACTAAAAGTGACGTTTTATAATTTAGCGTGTTTAAAGAGATCAGCTGTTTACTTTTAGCGCATGTGTGGTATAAAGTGAAGTGAGGTTATAAACCACAATTTCGAACTGGAAGTGAAGTTGTAAAGTTATTCTAGTTACTTCTTGCATTAGAGGTAAAGTGTTTTTTAAACAATTAAAGCGTTATGTAATGAATACAGTCAGATGTGTAGTATTAATAATTACCTTTGATAACTGACTTTGACAGTACTGGCTCCACAAACATTCATCTGCGCGTCAAGGTCTACTGTTTATCTATCTATATAACGGGTGTTCATAAACTGTCGTCATCCCAGTTGCTTTGAAAAACAAATTGTTATGTCTTTGATTAATTCGTGCAACACAATGAAACGTCATTGAGTACTGTCATAGCGCATTTTTTCTCAATTTTAATAGACATACGTTTCTGAAGTCAAAACCTACTGGGATGACGACTGTTTATGAACACCCGTTATATATATATAAAGGAAAGTCACAACCCTGACTAATCAACGCAGAGCCGAAACCACTGGTACTAGAAACTTGAAATTTGGGTGGAAGGTTCGATTTATTACGTAAGGTAGTGCTAAGAAGGGATTTTTTGAAATTCGACCCCTAAGGGGGTGAAAATCGGTAAAATGTGTTTTCACGAATTCCTCAATATCTCTTACACCCGATAAGATATCGACTTGGTGTTTACTTGCAAAGATTATCAATGTAAATACCTAGAAACGTATTTTAGGATTTTGCCCTAATCAACCCCTAAAGGTGTAAATCTGGATTGGGGGCGAATTAAAGAACCCTAAGTATTTCCTATGTTTATTGAGTTAGAACATTCTTTTTTGGCACATATATTGATTTTTAAAATATTTAGAAAGGGGTGTAAGGGAATTTGAAAATGTTAACCCTAAAGGGGTAAAAGGAGGAAAAACTGAAAAGGGGTGAGGGAGTTAAATTTATTAATTTATTTCGCCGTGAGTTCCATTTCACAATAAAATGGGTTAAAAGGGATTTTTTTGAAATTTTTCCTCTACGGGGGTGAAAAGGGGTTAAATGTGTTTTCACGAGTTCCTCAATACCTCTTACACCCGATGAGATAGTGATTTGGTGTTTACTTGCAAATATTATCAATGCAAATACCTAGAAACGTATTTTAGGATTTTGCCCTAATCAAACCCTAAAGGTGCAAATCTGGATTGGGGCTGAATTAAAGAACCCTAAATATCTCCTATGTTTATTGAGTTAGAACATTCTTTTTTTGGAATGTAGATGTATTTTTAAAATATTTAGAAAGAGGTGTAAGGGATTTTGGAAATTTTAACCCTAAAGAGGTAAAAGGAGGAAAAACTGAAAAAGGGTAGGGGGTGAATTAAAGACCCTTCGTTACTCCTATGTTTATTGAGTTAGAACAGTATTTTTTGGCATATAGATATATTTTTAAAATATCTAAAAAATAGTTTGAGTGATTTTGAAAAATGTACCCCTAAAGAGGTAAAAAGGGGTAAACTATTTTTTCACGAATTCCACAATATCTCTTAGGCCCGGTAATATATCGACTTGGTGTTTGCATGCATAGCTATCCAATGCAAATGTCTAAAACCACATTTCATTGCCCTAATCAACCCTTAAAAAGTACAAATTTGAATTCGGGTTAAATTATAGAACCCTTTGTATCTCCTGTGTTTGTTGAGTTAGATCATTCTTTTTTGGCGTATAGATGTATTTTTAAATCTTTAGAAAAGGTTTTTAAGGGTTTTTTAAATTTCACAACTAAAGCGGTAAAAAGGGAAAACTGAATAGAAGTAGGAAGTTAAAATTATTTTTCGCTGTGGGTTCATTTCAGTATAAAACGGGCTGATTTTTTTTCAAAATGTTACCCCTAAGAGGCAAAAAGGGGTAAACTGTTTAGCGTATTGAGTGATGGAGGAGGAGGACACTCTAGAATGCATTTGAGATTTAGAAGAAAAAACAAACATTTGTAGTCCGTACGAAGAACGGGCATCTTGCTAGTATATATATATAAAGGAAAGTCACAACTTTCACTAATCAACGCAGAGCCGAAACCACTGGTACTAGAAACTTGAAATTTGGGTGGAAGGTTCGATTCGTTACGTAAGGTAGTGCTAAGAAGGGATTTTTTTAAATTCGACCCCTAAGGGGGTGAAAAACGGTAAAATGTGTTTTCACGAATTCCTCAATATCTCTTACACCCGATAAGATATCGACTTGGTGTTTACTTGCAAAGATTATCAATGCAAATACCTCGAAACGTATTTTAGGATTTTGCCCTAATCAACCCCTAAAGGTGCAAATCTGGATTGGGGATGAATTAAAGAACCCTAAGTATCTCCTATGTTTATTGAGTTAGAACATTCTTTTTTGGCATATAGATGTATTTTTAAAATATTTAGAAAGGGTTGTAAGGGAATTTGAAAGTTTTAACCCTAAAGGGGTAAATGGAGGAAAAACTGAAAAGCGGTAGGAGGGTTACATTTATTATTATTTTCGCTGTGAGTTCCATTTCACAATAAAATGGGTTAAAAGGGATTTTTTGAAATTCCTACCCTACGGGGGTGAAAAGGGGTAAAATGTGTTTTCACGAGTTCCTTAATATCTCTTAGACCCGATGAGATAGCGACTTGGTGTTTACTTGCAAAGATTATTAATGCAAATACCTAGAAACGTATTTTAAGATTTTGCCCTAATCAACCCCTAAAGGTGCAAATCTGGATTGGAGCTGAATTAAAGAACCCTTCGTATCTCCTATGTTTATTGAGTTAGAACATTCTTTTTTGGCATGTATATGTATTTTTAAAATATTTAGAAAGGGATGAAAGGGAAATTGAAAATTTTAACCCTAAAGGGGTAAAAGGAGAAAAAACTGCAAAGGGTTAGAGGGTGAATTAAAGAACCCTTCGTTACTCCTATGTTTACTGAGTTAGAACAGTCTTTTTTTGGCATATAGATATATTTCTAAAATATCTAAAAATGGTTAAAGGGATTTTGAAAAATGTACCCCTAAGGGGGTAAAAGGGGGTATACTGTGTTTTCACGAATTCCACAATATCTCTTAGTTCCGGTAAGATATCGACTTGGTGTTTGCATGCATAGCTATGCAATGCAATTGTCTAAAACCACATTTCATTGCCCTAATTAACCCTTAAAGGTGCGAATTTTACTTCGGGGTGAATTATAGAACCCCTTGTATCTCCTGTAGGAGGGGGCACTCTAGAATTCATTTGAGATTTAGAAGAAAACACAAACATTTGTAGTCCGTACGAAGAACGGGCATCTTGCTAGTTATGACATAAATTATAACTGTAGTAGATGCAGACCTTTGTTAAATCGACATTTATGGATTAATAACAGTAAATTTAAGGTCGTAGAAAAAATATTGTATGGAACTCGTGCATAAACCTCAACTTTTAGCACTTGTTGCATAAATAGCTATTATACCAGAAATAACCATTGCTTAAAAAAAATGAAAAATCTAGGGAGGCTTGTGTCAGTTGAAAATTCGTGCCTTGCGATGCTCGAAAGGTGTGTACCAACTTTCATAAAAATATCTCGACTGATGTAAAACATATGATTAAAAAACAATTTTTTTCTTAGAGCTGTAACACCCTGTATCTCGGTAAGGAAGCATTTCTGGACATCCGTTTATATAAGAAACTGGGGTTTATTTTAGACGTAGAATCATCTCTTAAAATATGTGCTCCTAATTTCCGGACACCCTGTATAACAATAAGAAAATTAACAAAGTGACAAAAAAATCAACAAAATCTAGTTGCTAAATTGATTAAGAACTGTTTACAAGTTTTTCTGGTATATTAGTGTTCCCCACAAGAATCTAAAACTGTTGTGCAATATTATCATACCATATTTAATCGCATCCCTTATTTTTAAATTTATATTATTATGCATGTGATACCGAAAATGCTTATCGACAAGTTCTGGCAGTAGTGCCACCATGTGAAATTCTTGTAGTTTTGGTAACATTTTAGACTTCCATAATCGTTCATCTTTATGCATTAACTTTTATGGCACAAAATAATATTTGCTTTTGTCGTATATATTTAATTGTCTCTGCAGCTGTTAGTGACTTCTTTAGTTGTAATTTGCAATTTTTATAATTGCAAAACTTGTTTTTCTTTTGTATAACTGTTTCTGCTGGTCTTATAATTAAATTATATACAGTGTGACCAGTAAAGTCCGCATCATATGGGATTTTTTTTTATTAATAGCTTTTTTCGAAATTTGACTTTGGCATGAATTTCTGCTTCGATCGAGATGAAAATTAACCAAAAAAATAATAGTCACGTCATTTGCATTATCTGTCAAATTTTATTTTTTTTTCAAAAAAAAATTCAAAAGTGGGGTTATTTCTCAAAATATCGAAAAAAGTTATTAGAAAAAGTTTTTCTAAATGTAATTTTTAGCCGATATACAAAATTTCAGCTGTATAAGATAATTTAGATGTTTTGCCCATTTTTTGTAAATTGCACCACCGTTGCAAAATAAGACTCAACGCAACCTACAAAAAACTTCTTAGTTTTGACAATGCTTTATTCCAGACACATTTTCTTTAAAGTAGCGCCATATTAAATATGTGTTTTTCTACAAAATCCAAATAGGGCTATTAAAATTTGGTCACATGTGACAAGTTTATTTGTTTTTGACCCTATATAATGTAATTCCATCTATAATATAATTTTCCTTATTGTGTGTTTGTCTGTCTGTGGCACCACATAAAATCTCACGTTCCGGCTTCGCAGATGTTTATATTTGTTTTTCTTATCTTAGCGGTCGGCTCGCAGCTTGGCCTTCGGCGTATCCTATTTCACACGTGCCCCACACGTGCGCGTAGCGCGCCGTTTGCTTGTAAAATAACTATTTTTGAAAACGCAGTTTGTGTTTAAAAGTAATACACGTTATTTTATAAAGTTACATTATACAGGGTCAAATACAAATAAACTTTGCATCACATGTGACCAAATTTTAATAGCCTTATTTGGATTTTGTAGAAAAACACACATTTAATATGGCGTTCATAGTTATTTGTTATCCAAACTAATTTATAATTAATAGCAGAAGATCACAGTAACATAACAACGTGATGCTTTTTTGTTGTTAATAAAAGGAGAACAATTGAAATAAAATTAATGAAGCTTGTTGAAAATGTGTACTCCATTAATGTTTTTACATAATAAAAGTGTTCTTACCCAATTAAAAAGTATACCGTTTATTCACATAAGTGTTCAGGCAGCTGTACTAGTGTTTGTGGCGAGTTCCACGACGAAAAATTAAAGATTTTTACAATCCGATCTTCGAGTGGGAACGGCAGCCGATCACCTGAGTTTTCTGAAGTTCGTCTACGACCAATATAAGCATCGGAACTCAGAGGTCAGCAATCCAGGACATCATCAGGGAGTATCCTGAGAGAGATTTGCAGCCAGGGGAGCGTCTCCAGCAGAGAAAAATCAACGGCGTCATCTGCGACCAGCATTTTTACCAGCTCTACAAGATTTTACGAGGTAGGAATTATCTGTAACTCGAGTGTTGGCGTTCGGGAAAATTATTTAAATACACGAATAAACCTTGCTGAAGTCCAAATACGCCGTGGGCTTCGCAAGTTGGAAGGCGTCATCAGAATCTGCGTTTTTGCGAAATTTTTCAAGCATCAGAAACAATTGCTTGTTGGCCTGGGTCCTACGTCATCCTAATGACAATGAAGTGGAGGTTTTGTTGCTAAGCAGAATATTCACATTATTTACCTGATGCTTCCTCGTCTATTTTCACTATTAAAACGTTCAAATAATCGCTATATTGCGCGGACAACTTTATGTGTTTTATCTGTCAGATTGAGGTTACAAATATTATCTACTAAAAGCGAGCATATGAGCTACTTTGAGACAAATAGCCTAAAATTGAGAATATAGTCAAATTCTGAACTCACCTGAGAAAATAGTTTTTTGTGTTTTGCCGTGAGCTAGTATAAAATATTGCAATTCAATAAAATATAAAGAGGGGCATTTAACCATTTATTTATACATTAACTGATACATTTCATTTTTAACTAGCCTTAAATTTACTGACAGGCAAAGTAAGCACAAAATAATAAATTAACCTGAAAATCGTACGACACTCATTAATGACCAATAGAAAAATTAGTTCACGAGCCGTAACCCAGACAACTAAAAAATGTCTTGGAAATTTTTTGTAGATAGACATTACTTTCTTTTGGGGTTGTGTCGTTACGATTTTCTTACCGAATCTGCATTCGAGCATTAATTCATATCCGGAAATTATTTTTCGTGCATTCAACAACGTCGTAATTTGCCCTCGCGTCCCGCTCGGTCAAATTAATACGACGTTGTTGGAACGCACTCAAAAAAATTTCCGGAAAGAATTGATGCTCTTATGAGATTATATGTGAGAATTATGTGGTGATTTGCCCTAATTGTTAATTTTCTAATGTAAATTAACCTTTATAAATACAGTCATTCATAACAAACACGCACTGCAACGTGGAGCCTTTAGAACCATTCATAACAATATATATATTGTTATGATACATGAGGCAGTGTAATCAAATAGCCTTCAATAAAGAAGTATTTCAAACGAATAAATTTGGAAGATTGCTATAATTAAATCTTGATGGGTGTTAAATTTTAAACATTATAAATAAATTTAATTGAGACAATGAGAGAGGAGATTTTGATATTAATTGAATATACTAATTTAATGGTTACAGAAAATTTTAATAAAGTTCAAGCCAAGGTTACAATTGACAAATGTATTTGTTAGAATGATAAGAATTAATAGCATGTAATAATAGGATATTTAAAATAAATAAGTGTGCAATAAGAATTGTATCTAACATGAAAGAAAATTTTGTTTAATTAGTTACAAAAACAACGCATGTAAAAGCAGACATGTAGATGGAAAATTAAAAATTTTGATCAATAAAAAACAGAAATTAATGCCTTAAATTTGTATTGTTATTTGGTTTACACAAATTTAAAAGGGCCTTAAAAAATCTACGTGGTGTGTTATATGAAAATATTAATTGAAGTTATTGGAAGAATATAATCGGTGAAGAGATTATACAAATACAGTTAATTGGAAATAGACAAATACCTATGGTTATATTATTGGAAGATATTTGGATTTGTTCCTGCATACGGGAGATTATTGGAAGTGCTTACAAGTAACTATTTGATTTGGATAATTTGGAGAATATTACTAGAGTTATCGGACTATCTGTAAAAGGACCAAGGTTATATTTGGAATATCATAATATTGGAACTTACCAGGAGCTAATCGGTGTGGTGGTGACATTTGAAAGGAAAAAGGATTGAATTCTAGGAGCAAAAGGGGTTGTTGACGAGACGGATGCAGTTCTAGGGTTTCCTGATTAGCATAGGCGTTACCAATTGAAGAGTGAGCAGTAGGTGTTACAGACGGTTGACATCAGGATCCATTCTTGGTTGGATTTTGACAGTAAAAAGCAAAAGAAGTTATTAAGGTTTGTGTAACAAGTTTATGAAAGTATTTTAAATAACAATCAGTAAAAGAAAATATTAAATTGGACTTGATATAGTGCTTACATAGGTGAATTGATTAATATGTGTGTCAAGATAATATACAATTGTCAATACCTGGCTTGATGAGTTTTGAAAATCGGTTTGACAACAAATGTCGTTAACTATAATATTAAAATTCAATTAATAGAGATCTTAATTTGGCGAACCACCTGAGATAAGAGAACTTGATTTGTAAGAAATTATTATTTAATTAGAAAGGGCATTGCATTAATTCTAGGGCTAGCTTAAAGTGGTGCATTACATTACATAATATATATATATATATATATTTATTCATCGTTTCCCACATACGACGATGCGAGTTTTAGCGGGAAATAAAATCGTTGTATGGGCTAATAGACATAATAAATGGTAGTTGTGAGCTGTCGGTAAAACAGTTGTTTAACTTGCATGAACCGAGCCAAAAATAATGGCGGGATGTAGTATTAAAAGCATTGAAAATCTTAGTTTTAAGTTTATTCATGAAATATGTGGAAAATGTTACTACAAATTGTTTATACATAACTAACAGGTGTTAAATATTATAAAATTTGTTATGTGAAGTGCAGAACTACATGAATGAATGAATTAATTTAGTCTCCACTCCCCCCTTTGTTTAATATATGTCACAATATGTATGTTGTCACAAAATTCGTTTTTTGGCAATTTTTGTTAATTTAAGGTTTAAAATTAATGATGCATAGGTAATGTTAGACAAATTATTATTGAAGAAACGTGTTTATCAACTTGTACAGGGTCCACCAACCTATTTTAAGTAGGTCTCACTAGTTCGTGGACCCTGCATTATTCATAAAACTTTTACAGCTTCTAATCACAGTTTCACCATTGAATTAATATCAAATTCGCCAACAATAATTACCATTGCTTAAAGTTAAGTAATTTTAAAGCTCCAAGTATTAGATGATTAAAATGTTCCAGATTTTATATAAAAATCAGTTGTATCCTTTTTATTCTAATAAATTTGAGTATTCCCTTCAACTAGATGCACTTCTCACAATTTCAAAGTGCTCTAACCCCTTAATTATTAAACAAATAACAAATACTATTGAAATCTCTCGAGTAGCATAATATACCAATTATTCAGAAAAAAACCAATATCAGCACATCGTATTAATAAATATCTAGATATAATGAAACAAGTAAATCCATTTTTATATTTTATTTAGTAAGCCATTTCCTATTTACATTCAAATACAAAATATAACAAAAGTACACTTCAACGTATTTTTACTTATAATCTAAAATATTACATGGAACACCTTTGGCAATGTTTACAATGGAAATATTAAAATACAGTGAAGAAACCATATAATTTAAATGGTAAAAAGTACACACATGCATTTTTAATTATCCAAACTAAAATCTAACAAAATCATATTTTAAAAGTGATACAATAAGAAAATTGCAATTTAAAAAAATAACAAAACTGCTAATCGTGTTGACAACTTTTTGTTAAATAACAGAAAAGCATTTGGTAAAAATAATGGTCAGCCAAAAAACCAAAAGCAATAGTTAGTTACCAGTTGACAATTTCTAAAAAATATCTTAAAAAACATAATACCTTCATTAGATTAGCAGGCAAGTAGAATTGAAGTTCTATAGTAGTAATTTATGATACAAGCGCGTAAAGCTACTCTTTCGGCACGAATGGAGTAGAATTAAAACGCGAGTGAGGACTTTCAAAACGTGTTGTACAGGTTGTTTTTTTTTCGTTGATATTATAGGGTACATACTAAAGGGTAAGAAATACAAAAAAACTAGTATACATGTCGTGTCCTCTTTTTTAGTGGTTAGGTTAATGGCATAATCAGAACTACGCTAACTAGATTTGTTTAGGAAATACAGGCTGTATTTTGTAATCTTTTGTAACTTCGTAATTAGCGGAGTTACAAAAAAAATTGTAAATATAAAAAACATGCAACGTTTTACGTAGAATCCAACGGTGTACTTGAAAAAATTATAAGGGTGGGTATTTTTGAGATATTTTGAAAATTATCATTTTTTTAATGGGACACCCTATATCTGGGTAGCTCATAAAATTACATTGTTTTTTACCATTGCAACGATATATAATACCTATTATTCTATTTTATCCTAAATAGCGAAAATACCAAAAAAACCCAAAATAATACGATCTTTTTAGTTGGCCATGGATTGAATCGTAATTGTTTTTGGTAATGACATTTCAACGTTTTTTTCGAAATAGGAAAGTGTCAACAAGCGAAAAAAGATTTTTGTAGATGTGGTATAAAACTCCAATTTTTTCTAATTCATAATTAATATGGGACAAATATTCTTTTTTTTCCAAATCATAATTATGCAAAATTTTGATTTTAAGATATTCTTGCTTACGATTTTAGAATATTATAAAACTAGTATTAACTGTCATTAAAACAAAAACGTTGAAATGTCATTCTAAAACAAAAATAATGGTGACTCAATCTATGGACCACTAAAAAAAATCTTAATTGTTTTGGGTTTTTTGGTATTTTCGCTATTTACAATAAAATAAAATATTAAGCATTATATATCGTTGCAATGGTAAAAAGAAATGTAATTTTATGAGCTATCCAGATACAGATCTTATTAAAAAATGATAATTTTCTAAATGTCTCAAAAATCAAAACCCTTATAATTTTTTTAAGTACGCCGCTGGATCTACGTAAAAACTCGCATGTTTTTTGTATTTACAATTTTTTTTGTAACTCCGCTAATTAAGAAGTTACAAGAGATTACAAAAAACAGCAGATTTTGAGAATCACCCTGTATTTCCTAAACAAATCTAGTTAGCGTAGTTCTGATTACGCCATTAAACTAACCACTAAAAAAGAGGACGAGACACGTATACTACTTTTTTTGTATCTCTTAACCTTTAGTATGTACACTATAATATCAACGAAAAAAAAACACCCTGTACACGTAGTTTTTTTGGATAGTGATCTCTTGGTCGAAATTTAGTCGAAAAGGACTTCGGAATTGACAACCGTCAAATTGACATTTCAATAAAATAGTAAAAAAAGCGTACTTTTTTTCACGATTTTTGCATTAAAAAAAGTGGAACTTTCAATACAATTTTTCGTTAAAAAAAAACGACTTTAACGATCACTATGCAAAAAAGACCTTTTACACACTATTGCATACTAGATTTCTTCTACAACCGAACATTTCACTTTTTTTATCATACGTAACCCAAAATACATCTTACTTTTACGCTCCAAGGTTTGTAAAGAATTTTTTATGCACTGCGTTTTAAAAATTGACACGTTACAAACTAACTAACGTGTTCAAAGTATCTACTTTAGACACGGTTGTAGAAAAAATCAGTTTACAAACATAAAAACATGATTTAGTAACTAACAGATAATAAACCACAAATAATGCAATAATTTAAAAATAGCAATATCGGTAAACCAAAATAAAACAACTTTCAAATAATAATGACCATGTGGATTACGAACGCTTGTTGTTTCGTATGATGTTGCACACGGCCGTTTTTATAACAGTCGAGGTTTCACACTGCAAAGAGGGGTACTGCAAGTTGGCTTCTCGTATCTCCGGGAACGATGGCACTTTTCGCAGTCGTATGGCATCTCTAAAAGGGGTTTTTAATGCCATTAAAGACTTCGGAGTGCAAAGTACCGTTATCAGTCGAACCTACAAATGTTTAAAGCTGTTAATAACATAAGTATTTAAGTAAGTAGTTATGGCTATGGAATAGTTCCTAATTTCTGAATGAAACTATAAGTCACTTAAAAATCAAATGTTAAACTTGACATAGTATAGTATAACGTTGTTGCATTCATAAATTAGGAACTATTTCATAGCCATGCTAGATGACATAATTTTTAATGGATACCTATTGGAACACATTTAGTCATTAAAAAATTCTGCATCCAAAAATTCGAAATTTCTAGTTTAATTTTTAAATACGTTCAAATGTCTAAAAAGCACGTTTTGCAGTAAATTTCACTACGCGGTGATACTACTTCTCAAGAGGTCCAGAGCATTAAGTAGATTACTATTATTACACACAACTGTCACATGATAGATATCATCCAATCAGAACCATGCATTTTTTTTAAATCGACCAATCCCAAACTGATTACCTGATAAGCTGCCTAGGGAAACCGTTAAACTTCCTAGTGCTAATTATCGACCCCGTAGATGGTGTCATAATTTGAAATAGAAATGCAAGAAACAAGCAATTTGAGTTTTTTGGCATTATTAGATCAATTTTAAATCATAATTTGTATAGGCATTAGCAGCCGGTCTTATAAAGGCCACTAATCTGACGTTAACTTTAATTCGCTGTTAAAATAAACAAAAGCGCATCAAAATTTGTTTACTAATGAATAAAATGTCATAAGCACTGACGTTTTGATGCGCTTTTGTTTCTTTTAACAGCGAATTAAAGTTAATGTCAGATTAGTGGTTTTTATAAGACCGGCAGTAGGTGTAATAATACATAGTAATTAATATAACAAGGGCGAGACATACTTACCGATAATTTTGCATACGCCAAGGGTCGAGTGCTGGTTGCAATGAAAATTGTCCCGAGGGCAGTTTTCTAAGGGCACCCAGCACGATGATTCTTGGCACGGGCAAAATTATATGCAAGTGTGTCACCCGCGGTTATATTTTGAAGATTATTACACAAAACGCGTATACGAATTATGATTTAAAATTGATCTAATAATGCCAAAAAACTCAAATTGCTTGTTACTTGCATTTCTATTTCTAATTATCACACCATCTACGGGGTCGATAATTAGCACTAAGGAGCTCATCAGGAAATCAGTTCGAGATCGGTCGATTTTAAAAAAATGCATGGTTCTCATTGTATATTTGTCATGCGACAGCTGTGTGTAATAATCTTCAAAATATAAACGCAGGCGACACACTCACATATAATTTTGCCCGTGCCAAGAGTCATCGTGCTGGGTGCCCTTAGAAAACTGCCCTCGGGACAATTTCCATTGCAACCAGCACTCGACCCTTCGCGTGTGCAAAAGTATCGGTAGTATGTCTAGCCCTTGTTATATTACTATTGATTAGAAACGTTATTAATAAGATAATAAAATAATTAAATTATAGTACATACATCTGGTTTTAAATTTCCATAATCGATGTGATTCCTCAAATTAGCTCGAATACAATTTGAAAGTACTCCGTCGTTGCGTTCTCTTGTTCTTCTGTCCAATCATCAAAGGTTATTTTTTGGTGTTTTTGGCGACACGTATCGACTACGGCGGGCTAAAGAAAGATATTCCATTAGCGAATGTACAATTTATTAGTAGGTTAACAAGTACGAAGAAATGAACACGTATGTTGCTCTTACCCTTTATTTTTTGTTTCTTTCGGTGTGACACATTGGGATGGAAAAATGACGATTTACTTGAAACCCTGGAACCCTTCGGAACAGAAACTCTATTTCAAACTACATAGGGATTCAACTGCACCTTACTGGTTGATGGTCCATGTCTCTTTGTCCGAAGAGATTTTAAAACTTCTTGACGAACTTGATGACCTGCAAAAAGAAAACGTTAAATATACAGCTTCAGTTCGATATCAATAAATAAAAATTTAAAGAATTTTGCAAATACTACGTAGACGTAGCAGTCTGTGTTGATATATGATCAAAAATTAATCTTATCTAGTATGGCTATGAAAGAACAAATTGCTGCCTTTAAAACTGGGTCAACTATATTTTACTTTTAGGTTAGAGAAGATGAAGTGTCTATCCGATCGGCGCAGGCTTATTTGTTGGACAATTACACGACTTACGTGCAAATTTGTTTATTTAGTAACTAATTTAAAAAACAATTTTAGCGGTAATTAAAAAAAAAATTTAAATAATTGTTGATAATATTGTAAGTAAAACTTGTACACAACCTATCTTGTAAAATTGTTTCGTTAAGAAGATATGGCTACTAAAGTTCACACTAGAAATGTTTTTTCTCCAGTGTCAACTTCTTAATGGGTTCATATACAGTTTTTTACTAAACATTAGGGATCGACTGATACAGGTGTTTTGGTCGATACCGATATATACCTAATTCAGCCAATATGGCCGATACCGATTATCGGTTGATCCCAACTAAAAATAGTGTTAGAAATCATCTGTCGAAGCTTGTGCCCAACCTTATAAATCACCCTGTGTAGTGTTCCAAAAAAACAATTTTGACCGGATACTGTATAAGCATCACTTTTCTTTATTGAAATAAAAAACTAACAAACAACGGGAATAGACTGGCAGAAATTCCCCCTAATTTTCAAAAACTAAGTATAACTTTTTGCCGCTTAACTTTTTTGATTGAATCACTTTAAATATTTTATTGCAAGATTGTACAGCATTTTACTTTAATGTAGTAACCCTATGAATTTTTAAATCGACAATTCGATATACAGGGTGTTTCATTAATAATTGGAAATATTTTAACTGTAGAATCCTGTGCTCAAAATATTAATATTTAACCCAAATTACTTAGATAAAATGTGGCTTATTACTGCGATATAGGGTGTTTTATTTAAAAATTTAAAAAAGATTTTCCCCCTTTACTTTAAAACTGTTTGACGTATCCGTATCATATTTGGCAGGAAGTGTAGACACTGTAAACCATGTTAAATTATGTTAAATAAACGTTTCTGGCTACTACCAGAGGCGTACGACAGGGGCAAGTGATTGGTTGACCCTTTCCAAATTCTACGCCACTGGCGGAATTGCCATTTTAGCACAATTTTTCGATTCTCCAATACTTTATATGTAAATAACATACTCTTCCTTCATAACGATAAAGTTATTATTTTTCGAGATATTTAAAGTTAAACATAAAGCTGAACAGTTATTTTGATGTTAATATGTATTAATTATGTCGGTGTTTTTTGTCACAAGATTGCATTTATTACGCGAATGAAAGTTTAATCCGTATTAACAAAAAAAACAATGTTATTTATTAAAATTGTTCTTTTATTTAGATTATAACAAAATGGTTTTTTTAGAACCTCAATTTGTTTTTATGTTGAATGCATCTATGTATTCGTTTCAATAAATTTCGTTAAATAACAATGTTTTTTTGTTAATACGGATTAAAGTTTCTTTTGCGTAATAAATGCAATCTTATGACAAAAAACACTGACATAATTAATACATATTAAAATCAAAATAACTGTTCAGCTTTATGTTTAACTTTAAATATCTCGAAAAATAATGACTTTATCGTTACGAAGAAAGAGTATGTTATTTACATAGAAAGTATTAAAGAATCGAAAAATTGTGCTACAGTGGCAATTCCGCCAGTGGCGTAGAATTTGGGAAGAGTCAACCACTCACTTGCCCCTGTCGTACGCCTCTGGTAGTAGCCAGAAACGTTTATTTAACATAATTTAGCATGGTTTACAGTGTCTACACTTTCTGCCAAATATGATACGTACACGTCGAATAGTTTTAAAGTAATGGGGAAAAATCATTATTTAATTTTTAAATAAAACACTATGTATCTCAGTAAGGAGTCACATTTTATCTCAGTGATTTGGGTTAAATATTAATGTTTTGAGCCCAGGACTCTACAGTTAAAATATTTCCAATTATTAATGAAACACCCTGTATACTAGAAGATACTCCAGTAAGTTACTTTTTCTCAATAATACGTAGTATGTTTCAGGATTTTTCATTCAATGATCAAACTTAGAAATACGTCAATGTTATATAAAATATTAATATGTATTTTTCAACCGTAGAATCACGAGTGCTCAACTCTTGTTGGAAAGATTACAATTTTATAAACAATTGATTACTTAAATTAAACAAGAAGAAATTGACGTAAAGACATGAACGCTTAACGTTGAGGGTTCTTTTCCTAAGGGTTTAACCGAGTTTAATTGCTTTCTAGCAATCATAGCAAATAAAAAAAAACAAATCTGGTTAGACAAGTGTTTTGCACGAACGATCTTTGATTAAAGAATTAACTGAATAAATTATAGAGAAAAGTCAATACGTCAAATTTTACGTTTTTCAAAATGCCCAAGCATCGTGGTTAAATGTGAACAAATTAAGCTACTGCCGTAGACCTCTTTCGTTTGATACATTCCAGAAATTATCCAACCCAGTAGGGTTTTCTGTAAAACTGGCAGATTCTTGCCCAGGCTAATTTGGCCGATACACAATAGTTCATAGAAATGACCATCGCCGATTAACATGTCTACGGGCAAGAATTTATTAAAAGTAGTATCAGCTAATCCGATGTTTTTGAGTACGTTGAAATTTGATCGATCAAACGACACGAGAGGTAAATTTTCAGTAATTTTTAAAATAACTAAAGAGTTCATATTTATATTAAAATTACTGTGTAATGATGCTATCTGAATGTTACTACTGGAATTACACTGCGAAGCTTTAGAATTTAGTCCAACTACTGTAGTAGCAACCGTTTGTCTTTTTAATTGCAATTTATTTGCCAAATCTTCGGTAATGAAATTAGCGTGGGATGCAGAATCTAGTACTGCCCTAGCATTGTGCCAGTTATTGTTAATATCTGTTACTTTAACCCATAGTCCAGTTACATTAGACGGAAAACCGCAGCATCTGCCGAAAAAATCCAAGTGAACTGAAATTTTGCATACACCTTTATTTTGACATTAGAAATAATTGCTGCGTTCGGAAAGGTACCTCCGACAGCTCCGTTTCCGAAATAAGTTTTTCGCAAATATGTCGCTTTCTATGGGTCGAATGACTGTTTTAGTTATTACAAAAAGTGAAGCCTAAGAAATTCTCTACAAAAAATATACAGGTTTTTTACGTACAACTAACGATTCAGTAAATAACACACTGTTAAGTTTTGCAGACGGAGTATTGGATTCGCCCCAAAAATTCGAAATTGAGTTTTCAACAGATCTTCACGTTTTAGAGTCCCCTGAACCCAAAAAACATGTTTTTGCTCATTGGTCGGTGTGTCCGTCCGTCTGCCTGTCTGTGAACAAAATATCTCAAAAACGAAAAGAGGTATGGCGGTGAAACTTCATATATAAATGCGATAGCAAGCTTTTAAAGAAAATTGCATAACCAGAAGTATGTGTTTACTCTTGTGTTTCAAAAACGACTCTAACGATTTTTTCAAACTTTACATTTTTCTTACATTTTTAATGTGTATTGATTGAGATGGGTGATTTTTCCAGTTGAATTTTAGAGGTATTCAACTCAAAAATCACCCATCTCAATCAATACACGTTAAAAATGTAAGAAAAATGTAAAGTTTGAAAAAATCGTTAGAGCCGTTTTTGAAACACAAGAGTAAACATCATACTTCCGGTTATGCGATTTTCCTCAAAAGCTTGCCGTCGCATTTAGATAGTACACAAAACTTATATATGAAGTTTCACCGCCATACCTCTTTTTGTTTTTGAGATATTTTGTTCACAGACAGGCAGACGGACAGACACACCGACCAATGAGCAAAAACATGTTTTTTGGGTTCAGGGGACTCTAAAACGTGAAGATCTGTTGAAAACTCAATTTCGAATTTTTGGGGCGAATCCAATACTCCGTCTGCAAAACTTAACAGTGTGTTATTTACTGAATCGTTAGTTGTACGTAAAAAACCTGTATAATATTTTTTGTAGAGAATTTCCTAGCCTTCACTTTTTGTAATAACTAAAACAGTCATACGACCCATAGAAAGCGAGATATTTGCGAAAAACTTATTTCGGAAACGGAGCTGTCGGAGGTACCTTTCCGAACGCAGCAATTATTTCTAATGTCAAAATAAAGGTGTATGCAAAATTTCAGCTCACTTGGATTTTTTCGGCAGGCGGATCCTAATGTAACTGGACTACCAGGCCGTCGATAATAAGACATGCTGTACGTTATTTGTTAAACACGAAAGCATAGCTCCTGCAGTTGCAAAAGCAGAAGAACTAGCTACAGGTTATTGTTTACTGCCGTATGTGTATAGAGCATAATTTTAGCTCTGTGATTTTGTCGTAGCGTTGCACAGCGGGCTCTACAAATGCAGGACATTGTAAATACCATATGATCGAAAACTTTTAACCTCTAGAGGGCTGTGGATTTTTTTAAAATTTAATGTATGTTGGCAGTGATGAATAAAGGTACTTAATAATAAAAAACCTATACAATTTTGACAGAATCACTTACCTTTTACATGATGTTTAATACTGAACACATTCCTAATATAACCTTAAACTGAAGACATAAAATGCCAATGTGACTTTACGACTGCCAAAACATTTTTTTGACAAAATAATTACACAGCCCTCTAGAGGATAAAAGTTTTCGAGCATACTGAAATTGAATTAAAGATTTCAAAAAACCTACCTTTCTGTCCGTTGATACGACACACCTAATAAAAAAGTCGTGAGGTCGGCGAACACTCAAGGACAACGATCGACTTTCATCCAAAATGGCTGGCAAACGAGGGAATGGAATTACTTATCCTTTACGTAATCTGTGGTCCTTTGGTTTTAAAGGCACTAAATAAACTTGAAGCTAGATTTTAACTTTTTATTAAATATAACACTTTTAGAACTACTTACATAGTTTAACGGATAACTGCCATATATAATGTAACTCCGCGGGGTTAACGCACCTCGCACCTCGTTTTACAGCAAGACATAAGACGAACATGCGCATTGCCCAATAGTTTAGCAGTTGAGCTAATATCACGTGCGTAACGGCCTCAGCGAAATAATTGCAAAGTTGCACATTGGAAATACGTTGAAGCGAAGAGCAACGTTGCCATTTAAAATTCCAGGAATAACCGGCTGTCAACAGCAATCGAACTTTTATCAAATGTTTTTGAAAGAAATCTTTGAACACGTCAATTTTTATTTTAAATAAGACATATTTTACTGAAATTATAACCTTTAGATTGTCTTCTGTTTTGAGTTATGACGTTAGCGAATTTTTTTAAATGGAAATCCTAAATTTTTATGATAAAATCAATCGCCGCATATATGTTACTCATCACTGGAGGAATGCGTGACAGATTTGGCTCATTTTTGTTGTTGTGTTTCTAATTGTCAGGACAAGGTTTGTATTAAAGAAAATTTTGGGGAAATCCACCGGGAAAGTCGGAAAATTCGGAAAATCAAAAAGATGATTTTCTATGGTATTTTTGTATGGGATTTCGAATGTTTTCGTTTTTGAATGGCTTTTCGAAGAAAAAAATGGGAGTGGAAAACTCGGAAAATTAGGAAAAATCGATTTTTTTTCAGGATGTAAAAACCGAAATAAAACGATGGAAAAGTCATGTTTCAAAACATACACGCATAGTTTTACGTAATATTATGCCCTGGCAACGCCGGGTATGTCACAGCCATTGGCGTAACTAGGATTTTTAGCTGGGGAGGGCCAGGCCCCCCAGCCAACCATCGTCAATACCTATGAAGACATGAATTTGCGTACATACATAACTTTTTCGCATACACTTATTTGCCTGTTCTTTGACGCTCTTATACGAGGGTAACCCCATAAATTTCTGCAATCTAATAAAACAATAGTAGTTTGTATACCAATGCACTGAAGTTTAACTTTTTCTCACGAATGTGGATTTAGTTGCCGAAGCCCGTAGGGCCAAGGCAAATAAACCACATGAGGGATAAAAATGAATTTCAGTACTGAGGTGTACACTATGTTTTATTTTTGAAATCGAGAAATCGTGAAATTACAACATTTTAACCAACTTTTGTAGGTTATTTTCGGTCGATTGACGTTTATCTGTCGCCTCGCCACCTACAAAAAAGTCGTAAAACAATGGATTACTTCACTGCCGATTTCTCGTATTTTAATGACGATATCGGCGTACTTCACTGCCCATTTCAAATAAAACTTTTGTAGCCAACATTTGTTTTTATTATTGTTTCTCAAAATATTCGCCCTTAAACTCGAAACATTTACGCATTCGGTAAAACCAATTTTCAAAATATATATTCCGCTCTTTTTGAGTCACTTGAGAAACAAGGTTGTTGAAGCTTTCCACAGCATCTTTGGGAGTTCCAAATCGTACATCATGCATTTTATCTTTTAAGGGAGGATAGAAAGTAATCGGAAGGTGCTAGGTCGAACTGTATGGGGGATACCTTAGCAATTTTAATCCGAAAGTCTCTAAACATTATTTGGTTTGATGTGCGGTATGACTAAAAGCATTGTCATGGTACAGAACGATTTCACTCCTTGGGCGCCGTAAACGAGCTTTTTTAATAACGTCTGGCAGCCATTCTGTTGTGTACCATTCTGCGGTAACCGTACGTCTATTTTCAAGCACGACAGTTGTGACTTTGAAAAGAAGCAAGCAATCGTTTGCTTACCAACTTTTCGAGATCGCTTCATTTTAACTGGATTAGGATCTGTTGGAAACATCCATTGTGCAGACTGCCGCTTAGATTCGGGTTCAAATGCATATATACGGTTATTGTCACCAGTTATGGTATAAACCTATAAACTACTTTAGATCTACCTTCATCATATTTCTTATACCAATCCACATGCTGTTGTTGTGTTTCTGTTAAACTGTGTGGTATCCACCCACAACAGACTTTTCTTACATCCAAATGATTATGTAAAATCTAGTTTATTGCAGTCATGCCAATGTCCAAGATGCTTTTAATAATTCTATATGTGACTCAATTGTCCTACTGAAACATTCTTGGCACAGCGTTTATGTTGGTATCGGTAACTACAGAAATTGGTCTTCCTTCGCAAAAATCGTCGCTGAGTGAATCTCGTTCAAGTTTAAATTCATTAAAGCAGTAATAAACAGTCTTCTGATGCGAAGGCGCTTGGTCACCAAGCAGCACGAAGTTATCCAAAACTTTCTTTCGGAGATAGGAAACTTTTAAAGTCATAGTAAATCATGCCTCTAAAATTCTCTCTCGTTAAATTCATTCTTGATGCACAACGCTTATTTCAAAATTAACTGTGTAATTACTGTTGCAATTATCAAAACTAAATTTGAACTGTTACACTAGAAAACAACGAACATTTGTTTCATGGCAAGTTTGGTTTCCATGGTGCACTTGATCTATTGGTTTGCAGGAATTATGGTTGCTACCCTCGTAATACTACATGTCTGAGGATATATTGATATAAATTATTTCTCGGTTCATAAACAACATAAAAAATGTATAGATTACTTCTTGCAGCTCAATGAGTTTGGCGGTAAAAAATATTATTCCAGGAGAAACAGATTTTTTTGGGAAACAACACTTGGTTTCCATTTACACGTTTTTGAGTCACACTTTTTATTTTTTCTCAGTATTGTCGAAGCAAATACTTTCTTGAATACATCAATATCCTCTTAATTGCTATTGTGATTTATCTTTGTTCTGTCTTGGGCTAGCAACTGTGGAAATTCAAGCACCACACCATTTCTTTGCTTACATATAACACTATTAAACATAAAATTCTGGATCGTACACTTCAAACTACAAACTCAACTCTTTAGGCAAGGCAAACATCCAAATAGCAAGTCACCATAAGTCTGAACTGGATGAGTCTATAATATAGGTAGCTAGCTGTATGTGCCCAGGAAGTAGTTAGCGATGCACTCAAGTTTTCGACTCATTTACTTACCAGCATATGAAATAATTGCAATTGTATTTTTCTGTGCAGATAAGTTGGTCCTTTATTTATAGAAAACTTAAGAGAAACTAACAAAAATGGAACACAATTAACTAAAAAAAAATATATTCAAACGAAAACAGTATTTTCAAAGTAATTATTAGCGTGGGGGTCGATAAAACCAAACCCTTACTTTAATTAAATTAATTAAACGGGTTAATAATAAAAGCAGATTTTTAAATTTATTTAATTTCTATTTTTCTGGGGTGGGCCAGACGGCACTTTGGGGAGGACCTGGCCCCCCTGGCCCCCCCGCTAGTTACGCCTATGGTCACAGCTATGATGCATACAAGGAATAAGGAAGGATATTTCGAAATTCAAGCCCTAAAGGGTTAAAATGAGGGTTCCAATTTTGTAAGGAAAAATAATATTAAATAGACGTTTCGACTTGAAACTTCGTAGGAGTACTCATAAAAAAAATAACCAAACACGTAATTCGTGATTTTCCGAAAATCAACCCCTTAGGGGGTGAAATGGGGTCAATAAGCCTAAAAATCGTTATGGGTGTCGTTATTGAGGTACTTTGGGACGTTGATTGCGAAAATGGCATTTATTTTTAAGCCCTAGGAGGTGAACATGACAAAATTAAAACTCTACTCTATAGTGGTGGAACGGGGTTTCAGAGACGAATTATTTTTGGGCAAAACGGCGTTTGCCCAGTGTTGCCAGAGATCCTCAAAAAATTGTACCAAATTACAAGTTTAAATTGTACCAGATTTTGAACTTTTTGTATAGACACCAAAAATTGCATAGTTTTAATCTCAGAAGAAAAATATTAATATTTATATTTTTCATCCGCGTTTTAATAGGTTTAGATTATTATTACAATAATTAAAGGAAAAAACTTAACACATTTTCGTGCGCAAGTTAAAATATTTTAATTTTAAAGCTAGGTGAATTATATATAATTCACTAGGTGGGTTTTTTGAAATTAGGAAATACATTTTCTTTGCTTTTTCCAAGTGAATTTGCAATAATCGTCACAAAGCATTACTTTCGCTGTCAAATCAATTATGCCAACCAAACGACAAGCGATTGGTCGATCTACACTTCAAACACAAAAGAAAAGGGCATACGAGTTTCAGATACCGATGAGCAACGGGAAGAAAGACTGGAAACCGTTCGAGTACGCACTGCTCAAGCATGTCGTCGAGATATTTCGATAAATTGTATTTATGGTCCGATTTAGCTCATATTTGGAATGTACGTTGGTTACGCGGAGAGAAATGTTTATACACAAAATAAACCCGGTAGGTGGCGCTGTAGTGAAGATATTTACCAAAATGTGTATTTACGGTCCGATTTAGCTCATATTCGGAATGTACGTTGGTTACTTCGAGATAAATGTCTATACAAAATATGAACCCGGTAGGTGGCGCTGGAGTCAAGATATTTACCAAAATGTGTATTTACGGTCCGATTTAGCTCATATTCGGAATGTAAGTTGGTTACTTCGAGAGAAATGTCTATACAAAATATGAACCCGGTAGGTGGCACTGGAGTCAATATATTTACCAAAATGTGTATTTACGGTCCGATTTAGCTCATATTCGGAATGTACGTTGGTTACTTAGAGAGAAATGCCTATACAAAAAATTAACCCGGTAGGTGGCGGTGGAGTCAAGATATTTACCAAAATGTGTATTTACGGTCGTTAGACGTAAAACACTAATATTTTTTTTTCTATCCGGGGGGTGACTTTTAATGTTTCCAAACGGTTTTAAGTTGTTCGGGCCCTTTTTGGTTAAAGCTGTTTAAAATTCCACGAAGATTGGACGTTTATTACCAAAGTTAACTTCGATATGTTACCATATTTTAAATTTAAAGCTAGGTGAATTATATATAATTCACTGGGTGCGTTTTTCGAAATTAGAAAATGGGACAAATAATTTTGTGGCATCATACATGGGTATTAAAATAATATCGCGTAATATTTTTTTAGATTGGCCTCCAGCAGCAAGTTAAGCAAAAACGTAATGTCACTTCAAATAAATTAAACCAAAAGTGTTTTGAGGCGTATCCAATCCCGTCACATATATTTTCTCATTTTATATAAGCAACCGTATTGCACTGTAGTCCATTTACTAAGGAAAAAAAGTTCTAACTTCGTTGACTCAAAACCGATTTTGATATATTTTTTTTAATTTCGGAAAAGTTTATAGAAAAGTTCCCCACGGGTGAGAAGGTGTGCTTTTTATTTTTTCAATTGTTATTAACAAGTAAGTGTTTTTTAATACAGTCTTAATTAAAAAAATTACTCTTTTATTTATTTAAACAATTGCCTGACACTTGATAACATTCATTCGGTTTTTATTTCGTATACAGGGTTTTTTTGGGTCGCTGATCTCAAATTTTGTGTTAAAATTTATCAAAAATGGAAAATAACGTCTTTAAGGTGGCAAAATAGCTTCATTTTTGAATTTCGCGCGTTGCCTCATATCTAGGGGTTTTGGACACGCTTATTATAAATATAGCATTAAGAGGTAAATTTTTATTCTGTACGATTATTATTATTATTTAATAAACATTATATACTAATAAAATTCTAAAATTGTTATATTAACTCAGAGTTAAATAGATTAAATACATTTAACTATAACATATAAATTCGAACGCCTAAAAATGTATTTTCTACGACCTCTTTGTACAATTACCAAAATATATTACTGAATTAAACGATTTGCTAGTTGTGACCGATGGAGGAATGTTATTACATAAAAACAAATGGCAACTTGTTCAACAGTATGGTGCAATTTTAAATAGTTATATTAATTTTATTGTACGTAATTATGAAAAAAAGCAATTGTTGTTTTTGTCGATCATCGTACAATATTTTTTCGTACACTAGCATACAAAAAGGAATACTAAATTTATCCTCGTATATAGCAATTATGCCACCCAAACGACAAGCGATTGGTCGATCTACACTTCAAACACAAAAGAAAAGGGCATACGAGTTTCAGATACCGATGAGCAACGGGAAGAAAGACTGGAAACCGTTCGAGTACGCACTGCTCAAGCATGTCGTCGAGATATTTCGATAAATTGTATTTATGGTCCGATTTAGCTCATATTTGGAATGTACGTTGGTTACGTGGAGATAAATGTTTATACACAAAATAAACCCGGTAGGTGGCGCTGTAGTCAAGATATTTACCAAAATGTGTATTTACGGTCCGATTTAGCTCATATTTGGAATGTACGTTGGTTACTTAGAGAGAAATGTCTATACAAAAAATGAACCAGGTAGGTGGCGCTGGAGTCAAGATATTTACCAAAATGTGTATTTACGGTCCGATTTAGCTCATATTCGGAATGTACGTTGGTTACTTAGAGAGAAATGTCTATACAAAAAATGAACCCGGTAGGTGGCGCTGGAGTCAAGATATTTACCAAAATGTGTATTTACGGTCCGATTTAGCTAATATTCGGAATGAATGTACGTTGGTTACTTAGAGAGAAATGCCTATACAAAAAATGAACCCGGTAGGTGGCGCTGGAGTCAAGATATTTACCAAAATGTGTAGTTACGGTCCGATTTAGCTAATATTCGGAATGAATGTACGTTGGTTACTTAGAGAGAAATGCCTATACAAAAAATGAACCCGGTAGGTGGCGCTGGAGTCAAGATATTTACCAAAATGTGTATTTACGGTCCGATTTAGCTCATATTTGGAATGTACGTTGGTTACGTAGAGAGAAATGTCTATACAAAATATGAACCCGGTAGGTGGCGGTGGAGTCAAGATATTTACCAAAATGTGTATTTACGGTCGTTAGACGTAAAACACTAATATTTTTTTTTCTATCCGGGGGGTGACTTTTAATGTTTCCAAACGGTTTTAAGTTGTTCGGGCCCTTTTTGGTTAAAGCTGTTTAAAATTCCACGAAGATTGGACGTTTATTACCAAAGTTAACTTCGATATGTTACCATATTTTAAATTTAAAGCTAGGTGAATTATATATAATTCACTGGGTGCGTTTTTCGAAATTAGAAAATGGGACAAATAATTTTGTGGCATCATACATGGGTATTAAAATAATATCGCGTAATATTTTTTTAGATTGGCCTCCAGCAGCAAGTTAAGCAAAAACGTAATGTCACTTCAAATAAATTAAACCAAAAGTGTTTTGAGGCGTATCCAATCCCGTCACATATATTTTCTCATTTTATATAAGCAACCGTATTGCACTGTAGTCCATTTACTAAGGAAAAAAAGTTCTAACTTCGTTGACTCAAAACCGATTTTGATATATTTTTTTTAATTTCGGAAAAGTTTATAGAAAAGTTCCCCACGGGTGAGAAGGTGTGCTTTTTATTTTTTCAATTGTTATTAACAAGTAAGTGTTTTTTAATACAGTCTTAATTAAAAAAATTACTCTTTTATTTATTTAAACAATTGCCTGACACTTGATAACATTCATTCGGTTTTTATTTCGTATACAGGGTTTTTTTGGGTCGCTGATCTCAAATTTTGTGTTAAAATTTATCAAAAATGGAAAATAACGTCTTTAAGGTGGCAAAATAGCTTCATTTTTGAATTTCGCGCGTTGCCTCATATCTAGGGGTTTTGGACACGCTTATTATAAATATAGCATTAAGAGGTAAATTTTTATTCTGTACGATTATTATTATTATTTAATAAACATTATATACTAATAAAATTCTAAAATTGTTATATTAACTCAGAGTTAAATAGATTAAATACATTTAACTATAACATATAAATTCGAACGCCTAAAAATGTATTTTCTACGACCTCTTTGTACAATTACCAAAATATATTACTGAATTAAACGATTTGCTAGTTGTGACCGATGGAGGAATGTTATTACATAAAAACAAATGGCAACTTGTTCAACAGTATGGTGCAATTTTAAATAGTTATATTAATTTTATTGTACGTAATTATGAAAAAAAGCAATTGTTGTTTTTGTCGATCATCGTACAATATTTTTTCGTACACTAGCATACAAAAAGGAATACTAAATTTATCCTCGTATATAGCAATTATGCCACCCAAACGACAAGCGATTGGTCGATCTACACTTCAAACACAAAAGAAAAGGGCATACGAGTTTCAGATACCGATGAGCAACGGGAAGAAAGACTGGAAACCGTTCGAGTACGCACTGCTCAAGCATGTCGTCGAGATATTTCGATAAATTGTATTTATGGTCCGATTTAGCTCATATTTGGAATGTACGTTGGTTACGTGGAGATAAATGTTTATACACAAAATAAACCCGGTAGGTGGCGCTGTAGTCAAGATATTTACCAAAATGTGTATTTACGGTCCGATTTAGCTCATATTTGGAATGTACGTTGGTTACTTAGAGAGAAATGTCTATACAAAAAATGAACCAGGTAGGTGGCGCTGGAGTCAAGATATTTACCAAAATGTGTATTTACGGTCCGATTTAGCTCATATTCGGAATGTACGTTGGTTACTTAGAGAGAAATGCCTATACAAAAAATGAACCCGGTAGGTGGCGCTGGAGTCAAGATATTTACCAAAATGTGTATTTACGGTCCGATTTAGCTAATATTCGGAATGAATGTACGTTGGTTACTTAGAGAGAAATGCCTATACAAAAAATGAACCCGGTAGGTGGCGCTGGAGTCAAGATATTTACCAAAATGTGTAGTTACGGTCCGATTTAGCTAATATTCGGAATGAATGTACGTTGGTTACTTAGAGAGAAATGCCTATACAAAAAATGAACCCGGTAGGTGGCGCTGGAGTCAAGATATTTACCAAAATGTGTATTTACGGTCCGATTTAGCTCATATTTGGAATGTACGTTGGTTACGTAGAGAGAAATGTCTATACAAAAAATGAACCAGGTAGGTGGCGCTGGAGTCAAGATATTTACCAAAATGTGTATTTACGGTTCGATTTAGCTCATATTCGGAATGTACGTTGGTTACTTAGAGAGAAATGTCTATACAAAAAATGAACCCGGTAGGTGGCGCTGGAGTCAAGATATTTACCAAAATGTGTATTTACAGTCCGATTTAGCTCATATTTGGAATGTACGTTGGTTACTTAGAGAGAAATGCCTATACAAAAAATGAACCCGGTAGGTGGCGCTGGAGTCAAGATATTTACCAAAATGTGTATTTACGGTCCGATTTAGCTAATATTCGGAATGAATGTACGTTGGTTACTTAGAGAGAAATGCCTATACAAAAAATGAACCCGGTAGGTGGCGCTGGAGTCAAGATATTTACCAAAATGTGTATTTACGGTCCGATTTAGCTCATATTCGGAATTGGTTACTTAGAGAGAAATGCCTATACAAAAAATGAACCCGGTAGGTGGCGCTGGAGTCAAGATATTTACCAAAATGTGTATTTACGGTCCGATTTAGCTCATATTCGGAATGAATGTACGTTGGTTACTTAGAGAGAAATGCCTATACAAAAAATGAACCCGGTAGGTGGCGCTGGAGTCAAGATATTTACCAAAATGTGTATTTACGGTCCGATTTAGCTAATATTCGGAATGAATGTACGTTGGTTACTTAGAGAGAAATGCCTATACAAAAAATGAACCCGGTAGGTGGCGCTGGAGTCAAGATATTTACCAAAATGTGTATTTACGGTCCGATTTAGCTCATATTCGGAATGTACGTTGGTTACTTAGAGAGAAATGTCTATACAAAAAATGAACCCGGTAGGTGGCGCTGGAGTCAAGATATTTACCAAAATGTGTATTTACGGTCCGATTTAGCTCATATTCGGAATTGGTTACTTAGAGAGAAATGCCTATACAAAAAATGAACCCGGTAGGTGGCGCTGGAGTCAAGATATTTACCAAAATGTGTATTTACGGTCCGATTTAGCTCATATTCGGAATGTACGTTGGTTACTTAGAGAGAAACGCCTATACAAAAAATTAACCCGGTAGGTGGCGGTGGAGTCAAGATATTTACCAAAATGTGTATTTACGGTCGTTAGACGTAAAACACTAATATTTTTTTTCTATCCGGGGGGTGACTTTTATGGTTTCCAAACGGTTTTAAGTTGTTCGGGCCCTTTTTGGTTAAAGTTGTTTAAAATTCCACGAAGATTGGACGTTTATTACCAAAGTTAACTTCGATATGTTACCATATTTTAAATTTAAAGCTAGGTGAATTATATATAATTCACTGGGTGCGTTTTTCGAAATTAGAAAATGGGACAAATAATTTTGTGGCATCATACATGGGTATTAAAATAATATCGCGTAATATTTTTTTAGATTGGCCTCCAGCAGCAAGTTAAGCAAAAACTTAATGTCACTTCAAATAAATTAAACCAAAAGTGTTTTGAGGCGTATCAAATCCCGTCACATATATTTTCTCATTTTATATAAGCAATTGTATTGCACTGTAGTCCATTTACTAAGGAAAAAAAGTTCTAACTTCGTTGACTCAAAACCGATTTTGATATATTTTTTTTAATTTCGGAAATGTTTATAGAAAAGTTCCCCACGGGTGAGAAGGTGTGCTTTTTATTTTTTCAATTGTTATTAACAAGTAAGTGTTTTTTAATACAGTCTTAATTAAAAAAATTACTCTTTTATTTATTTAAACAATTGCCTGACACTTGATAACATTCATTCGGTTTTTATTTGGTATACAGGGTTTTTTTGGGTCGCTGATCTCAAATTTTGTGTTAAAATTTATCAAAAATGGAAAATAACGTCTTTAAAGTGGCAAAATAGCTTCATTTTTGAATTTCGCGCGTTGCCTCATATCTAGGGGTTTTGGACACGCTTATTATAAATATAGCATTAAGAGGTTAATTTTTATTCTGTACGATTATTATTATTATTTAATAAACATTATATACTAATAAAATTCTAAAATTGTTATATTAACTAAAAGTTAAATAGATTAAATACATTTAACTATAACATATAAATTCGAATGCCTAAAAATGTATTTTCTACGACCTCTTTGTACAATTACCAAAAAATTACTGAATTAAACGATTTGCTAGTTGTGACCGAAGGAGGAATGTTATTACATAAAAACAAATGGCAACTTGTTCAACAGTATGGTGCAATTTTACCTAGTTATATTAATTTTATTGTACGTAATTACGAAAAAAAGCAATTGTTTTTGTCGATCATCAGAAACATCGAATAAATCCCGATGGCTCAAGACGAAAACTGCACCTGATATTCAATTGGATAGAGACAGGTTTAGTTATAGTCTCAGAGAATATAGACGTATTAGTTATATTAACAGCTTTAGCTTCCCCTGATAATGATATATATTTTTTAAAACCTGCCAAATATAAAGAAATATCTTTCTCTAAGAGCCTGTAATTTGCGATATTAAGTAAACATCTAAGAATATAAATGTTTTGAAGTCTAACGACAAGTGGTCTTTTCATATTGGAAAATGTGTGCTACTAACAATTTTACATTTAAAATTAAGGCTTAACACACACAAAGAAATTAAAGATAGACCAGCAAATGCAGCGGAATTTGCATCCTGTTGTTGGGTCACTGTTTATATATACGTCACGTCGGATGGCATTCCGTTCTTGCACAAAAGTCCCAAGGTCGCCGTGTTATTTTATATCGTATTTCTTTGTACCAAGTCGTAGGTATTAGTTTTCTTTATATTAATATTATATTATTAATTGGTTTAATTATACCTTCGTGATTTTACCGATTTGGAACTAGTTGTCCCGCAACGAAATGCTTTCCCGAAATGTCCCGATTTTCCAAGAAAATATGCTTTCACAATTTCCAGTGATTTCTGCAAATTCTGGTTCAAAATTAGTTAAAATTACCCATAAATGCAAGCCACGGATAACAGAGACTATCAAGCTTCTAATAAACTTAAAGAATAAGGCATATAATAGGTATAAACATTCCAAATCATTAGCGCATTGGAAATATTGCAAATCGATACGAAATTCTGTGACTTTAGCTACAAAGGAGAAAAAAGCGTATTTTAACTTTGTATTTGATGGCTATGATACTAAATCCATATGGAGGGAAATTAAATCTTTGTGTCTGAACAATATTAAAAGCAACAATACCATACCAGAACATTTAAGTACACCCGATTCATTAATAATTTTTTCATAAATAATGTACCAAACGTCAACAATGATAACAATAATGTATTAGATTTTTATAAAAACCACAAACTAAATGAACTCAGTGTTAATATTGCGGATATTGTCGGAATTATAAACTCGATTAAAAGTAAATCTAAAGGAATCGATGTACTTAATATTGACTTTAAAATGCGGGTTCCAATTTTGTACGGAAAAATAATATTAAATAGACGTTTCGACATGATACTTAGTACGAGTACTCCTAAAAACAAATAATCACGTATTTCGTGATTTTCTGAAAAGCAACCTCTTAGAGGATGCAATGGGGTAAATAAGCCTAAAAATCGTTATGGGTGTCGTTATTGATGTTTTTTGGGACGTTGATTGCGAAAATGGCATTTATTTTTAAGTCAAAGACGGTAGACATAACATAAAATTAAAACTCTATAGTGGCGGTCACAGACCAATATTATTTTTGGGCAGAACAGCGTTTGCCGGGTCAGCTAATAACGTAATCATTGTCTCGACTACTTTTTTTGCTGCGCAGCACGAATCGGTTCGCCGCATGGCCTATTATAGATATATTGAATATGTACTACAGCACATATGACGCTCTTGGGATGGCAAAATTACATATAATCGGTCATACAACGCTCTTTGCTAAATTACATATAATCGGTCATACAACGCTCTTTGCTTTAACAACTCATATTGTTCCATTTAAAAAACATAGTTATCAATTGTTTTAGTACGTTTGGTGCTATAATTCGGTCATGAGGAATTTTTAGAGTCAATTGGAGTTTGTGTTGCATTTCTTGTTGGATTGCTATTGATTTTGCGTAATTCATGGCCTACTTTGAAAAAAAAAATTTTTTTTAATTTTGAAAAATAATAAGTTCCTAAATTTAAATTTAAGAATGCTATTATAAAGCACTTTTAGTGCTGATTTCAAATATCTAAAAATATACAGGGTATTCCATTTAAAAAACCAAAGTTGTGTATCACCACGTAAAAATAGGAGGCTATGGCTTAAATTGGTTAACGTCAATTTTTAGGTTGTATACTGGCATTTAAAACAGAAGAAAGTTCTTTTCGATATCTCTATTATTAACGAAGTTACGAGCTGTCTAGCGATCTACAAACACACTGTATACTTTCGTTAATGTAGTTCGTAATATTTTCATCCCTGGATTTGGCTTTTACACTACTTTGAATATAGTTTATCTGCTGTATAATTAATTTTCTACTGTACGAACCTGAAATACAACGAAAAGCATTTTAATAATGTTTAGACCAAGTAATCGAGTATTTTGAAGATTATCTTTAATAATAAATATTCCCAACTTCCAAATCAAGTAGTTTACAATAATTTTTAGATCACCTAAAAACCAAATAAAGAGATTATTAGAAGGTAATAGGTGATCCCATAACCGCACAAACCTTTCCTATTTGTTTAAAAATTCTATTCTACTGAAATAATGCCACTACGACCTCGGTAAATACAAATAAATGTAATGTTTAAGGTAATAAAATGGTTAAATATTAAAGACATCAGAGGACAGAACTTGTAATTAATTCTTAAAACGTTTTTATTAATAGCGAATTCGGCTGACTGCACCGATGACGTCTTGCCTACGAGATTATCTTCACAAAACAGATTATGTTGCAGCCAGAGCGAGCGAAATTCACCTATATATAACAGGTAATAGGCAACCCTCAACGAATTTTGAAATTTTCCCAGCTTGAGTATATGCAACCTTCAACGAATTTTGATATTTTCGGAGCTGTAGTATAGGCAACCGAGGCTAACTTCGCACAAAAATCGACCACGTAGTTCTTAAGAAACGGCGTTGGCGCATGCCGGTAGTGGGCGCGTTCATCGAGTCGTTGTACGTACCCTTACAATTGTAAGAGATTTCCGACGACGTCGTCGCAAGGGCGAAAACTCGCCGTTAGACCGGTTACATACACTAGAAAATCGTCGTATGTGGGAAACCAGGTATATATATATATATATATATATATATATATATATAATATTCCAAATTAACAGTACATAGGAAATACATATCGAACATTTATGCTTGAATAAGAATCTAAATGACGTGATTTTTACATCACCTTAATATAATTTAAATTATGACCAAATACTTAAGTAACATGTAAATGCAGTATTAGCTTATCTGTCGCCTCCAATGTCGATCAAAGCCAATAAAATTTACAAAATTTATTCACCAACAACCTTCAACAAAAAACTTCATCAAACGGAAACCAATCCATAAATAATCACAAAAACTATCCGCCGTCCGCAAAAAAACCTATAATTAAGGTGCCATTAGCTCATAGGAGCGTCTTTCATTTAAACAGCTTACTTAAGAAAAAACGGTTTAAACGTGTTTCTCCAATCCATCGAATAATCCTGAGCTGTTGACGTAAAGAATAGAATGAAATTTCTTCACAAAGCTGACAATAGAGATAATCATGGCTTACCAAACAATCATCGCTGAATTCATTCAACGCCACCGTCTAGGTGTTTATCCCGAGACGATTCAGACGAATCGGGAACTATAATGAATAAAAGGTTATTCCTCCACACACAAGTCCCACATTTGAGTTGAGGTGAAATAGAAATGTTGTGTCGACAAATTTTGCTTCTGCACAAGTTGTTATACTCTATTTCCTATCCCTAAGCAATCGAAACAAAAAGATACTAATACCAACACGATGTAAAGCAATGGCACTAGAATACCTAATCCGAACTGAAAGTTACTACAAATCAGCTGTTAGTTATTGTCACTTTTATGAGACGAGAGGCACATCGAATCTTTACTCTTCAAATGCCTAACCTTTAAACGTCTAAACTCAACAGCTAAGTAAACATTTTAACTGAACTTGTTAAAAGGTTTATTTTTTCAAAAAGTCATTACTACCAAGAAACAGCAAGCATAACTCATTGAGTAAACGCAGTTAGTAGCCCCAAGCATAAGAAAAACTGCTATTCCGTATTCCGTATCGAAACTCATAATCCATATCCATTTTTGCCTTCATATTATAATAATTAAGTGCGTTTAGAGCAACTCAGGTATTCTCGTAATTAAGTGCATTTAGGGCAACTCAGATGAAGCAAAACACCCAATTATAGACTAACGTCAAGATATGGGTAACAAACTTCCAAATACCAAATAGCTGTAAAATTTATGCTTTTATCGAATATTGCGCTTTGTAATGCATTATTTATTTTTTAAATCCAGTTAGTTTCAAAATTATATTAGAAGAGCAATCGTAAAAATACTGGTGTGAGTTAATATAAGAACTAGTTACTATGAGTGATAAATATTAGTAAAATACTTAAAAAATTGTGAAAAAACCTGCTGAAGGTTTGAATTCCTGTCAGCTGTGTATCAATAATGATTTTGGTATTCTACGCAGTAGCGAAATAGCTTTCCCTGTGGTAATATTTGATATGAATATTAAATTACTATGATTTGAAATAAGAGTCAATGTTAAAAGTAACCTTGAATTAGATTGTTTTATTGTGTATGCAGTAGAGTTACCAGTCATTTAACGTAGCATCAGTGCGTGAATGATTGAGTCTTGTGCCAATGGATTGGTTTTCTATTGTAAATAATAAAAATATGTGGGAGAAATCTAGGACGAGTGTTTGTAGTAGAGTCAACTAGTAAGCTGTAAGGAGTTCTAAAGTGAACTAGTTCAAAGTTAAGGTACTTCTTAAAAGTCATCAAAGGTCAGTGAACATTTTTACAAAGATTTAAATGTGCGATTTTAAATCAAAATGTTTTGATTTCATATAAAATTAGGAAGAACTATATTTAGATTTAACATAACTGTGTTGAAAAATTAAAAGTTTAAATCAAGTACTTGATACTTTAAGGTTCTTTATAATTGGACATTAACCTTTTTGGTCAAAGTGATATGTTTCTTGTGATTCATAAAGCTTTTGCTAATTGAAGTAAAGGTAATATGAGTTCGGAGACTTTCATGGCTGTTGTCATTAAGTAACAAACGACTTTCGGGATTGGACCGTGTCATTATTGGGATCGAAGAGTTTTTCGAAGTCATTTGTTACTTAGGTAAAGGTAAGTCAATTTACTATAAGTATTGAAATTAAATCAATATAAATTGTCATATAAACCAGAAAACAATGTACGCTAGTTGTTCTCTGAATGATGTCATTTTTGGCAGTGGTCTATTATGATATGCTTTATCAGACTTTTTCCACTGTCTAGGGTGTTTATTACACGACGTTTCGAGAGTTTTTGATCTACTCCCGTCTTCACTGATATTGTACGTCTTTATACGTACACTCGTTCCTACTCCGGGGTTTGATCAGCGGTCCCGGGTTCAAACCCCGGTCAGCTCCCTGTGACAATTACACTCCGTAGAAAAATTATAAACAATCGTAAAAACGGAAAATTTAAAATTTTTATTTTAAAAATCATCTGAGTTCTTTTACATGTAACAGTGTTTAAGTTACTAAACAGTTACTTATTTAAAAAGTTTATTGTAACAAAAATAATAGTACATAGAACAACTAAGAATGTAATACATATTTTTATGATAATAAATTACTGAGAGATTATATAAAATAATAGCTATTTATGCAAGTGCTAAAAGTTGATGTTTATGCATGAGACATTCGGCTTTGTTTCATAACCTGTCGAGTGCAATAACACTTTTAGCATACGATATTTTTTCTACGAACTTAAATTTCCTGTTATTAATCCATAAATGTCGATTTAATAAAGGTTTGCATTTATGACAGTTATAATTTATGCCATAATAAAGAGATGGCCTTGACGCGCAGGTCAATGTTTGTGGTGCCAGTACTATCAAAGTTAGTTATCAAAGGTGATTATAATAGTGCACATTAGACTTTATTCATTACATAACGCTTTAATTATTTAAAAAACACTTTACCTCTAACGCAAGAAGTAACTAGAATAACTTTACAACCTCACTTCCAGTTCGAAATTGTAGTTTTATAACCTCACTTCACTTTATAATACATGTGCTAAAAGTAAACAGCTGATCTTATTTTAAACACGCTAAATTATAAAACGTCACTTTTCGTGAAAAAAGCTAGCGCTAAAAGGCCTACTTTTAGTGGTGGTCGTAGAAAGATATATTAAATTGCCTAATTATAAATTAGCCTAAAGGCAAATACAAAAAGTTTTTAAACAAAGGAAGTAGACATTAAGATCGCAAGAGCAAAGAAAAGCTGAAGAGAGAAAAATGCTGACCCAAATACAGTATATTCTTCTTATAATAGACTTGCTTGTAATCGATTCTCGTTTTGCCATGTACCGACTACCAAAGTCCCGAGTAAAGAGTCAATTAAATGTAACTTTTGTAAACAACTGGTTCATCATCTGACTGCCAGAATTTTCCTACTCCGTAATTAGGATACATATATGTTTCTACTAGGAACGTTATAGGTTTTTTGTTCACAACTAGTTCTTCGTTTTCTTTTATTTTCCTTAAATACCTAAAACGCTACTGTACAATGTCACTTCTTTCCATGAGCAATTTTCTTTTGTCACAACATTTTTTATAATGAAAGCATATTTCGTTTAGATTTTTTTCTCAGTATAGTTAACTTTTTAATTCAAGCTGTTTACTAATACGTTTAGCCTCGGTAGTTTATGTTCCACAGTGAACATTTTATGAACCGTTCTTCGCAAAACTGTCAAATCAAAATCGTGGAGAACGATTTTCGTAAAGTCTTCCTTGAGTTTCTTCTTCTGCGGAGACGTTAAAGAAGTAGTGCCTGGAAGAAGTAAAGATTAAATTATTACCTGCATTAAGTTTATTAATTGCAATGCTGAGAAATAATATTGTTATTTTTATGTATTACCTGCTGTAGCACACTCCTTGCGAACTTTCTTTATCAGAGAGGTTGAATTTCCAGTTGCTGCGGTTGCTAGTTCGGTAGACTGCTCTACCAAAAATACCAACGTTCCAGAAGTCCTCTGTTCATCAAAACACGTTATGAAAATTGCAATTATACTTCTTGTTTCGGTAAAAAGGAATTTAGTAATACATAAATATATTGAGATGGTTTAAAGCTCACAATTTAATTCTGTATGCATAGATAAATATTGAACAAAGTCAATTAAAGCATAGAGTTGAAATATTTTATTTAATTGCAATCTAAACAGTAGTTGGAGTTATTAAATGCATTGGAAATGAGATGCAAAAAGTATAATTAGAGGGATGAGAACTAGCATAAGCAAAGCAGATTTCAGAAGGATGAAATTTGAAGTTTGAGTAAAAGAAAGATTTAAGGTGGCTAATATAATATAAGTAATTTGATAGGTTTGAGCATATTTGAAGCCGGACCAAATAAAAGTCAATAATACAAAAGGTTGCTTATGTGCATAATGAATATGAGCGTATAGTTATTAATAAAAGTACAGGCCAGTGAAAAGCAAGTACGCTGAAAGGTAGATGGAAATCGAAGCAAGATAAGATAGAATTTGCAAAGAGCAATACAGAACCAGGGCAACTGAAATGAAGAATAATCAGTGACGTGTTTAAAATTGCACTCGAGTGCCAGTGCATTTTAAAACTAAGTGTTCATAGTAGAGCAGTGATAAATAACGTTTTATGTGACGAGAAAGAACAATTTTTATGTATAAGAAATAAAGACCAAAGAAGCGACTTCCAGACGTCATCGTCACCTGCACCAGCTCCGGAGGCGAGATTGGCCGGATTTCAAAGATACGATTTGGCATGTTTTTATGCGGTTGGAGTCCGGAAAGCTAGTGAGTTCGAGTAAATTGCGTGGAGTCACCAGAAAATGCGATTTTGGCCAGGATTTGGAGCTATCACAGGAAGTACAACAAAAGATAGCATGCGTCGTTTTACGTTACAATCTAAAACAAAATCAAGTTAATTGTTGCTAGGCGGAAGGTTTGCTTTAGCTTACCTGTGGTTTCTTGCAAATTTCGCTTTTGAATATCAAAATAAAACGCTTTATGCAGCGCGTATGTAGCGCGGTTGTACTAAAATTTGACGTATTTGAGCTACTCTGAGGTAAATATTCTAAAGAATAATTTTAAAGTAAAACTCAAATTTGAACCTAACCTGAGATAATAGTCTTGTATTTTGCCGGAGCAAGCACAAAGAAATATTGCAATTCTATAAAATATAGAAAGGGGCAATTAACCATTTTATTAAAGAGTAATACATACATTTCATTTTGATTAGCCTAAGATACTGACAGGCAAAGTTTTACTTTTTTAAAATTCAATATAACTACCCAGAGTATTGTGTGGTGACTTAATTATTTATATTTTTACTAAAGCCTTTATTAGTTGAGGGAATCATTGCAATATAACTGCAGCTTAGGTAGCATTTTAGAAAGCATTTAATACTTACGATTTGATGTTAAATAACCAAGCCGCCCAAAATTAACGGCGAATAGGTAAACAATAACAAACAGAACTAACGAAGAAAAGCTATACTAACAAAAATTAACAAAGAACAAGAAAACTAATGAACAACAGCACTAAAAAACCTGGAAATTAAACACTTCTATCTCTTGCAATAACAGTAATAGCAAAGTGACATTTGTTTTTTGTTTGAATGTACCTCTCCGCAGAGCTTGCTCTTTATTGGTTCTTTAGTTCCCCTTACTGGAATTTTAGATTTAGTTCACATATTTTCCGGGGTTTTGTGTGCTTGGTGGTACTGTATATATGTTACCGTAAATACCCGAAATAAGTAAGAACCCATTTTTTCTAGTAAATACACGAAGTATCTAAGAAAATCAGAAACAACGCGTTTTTACTAGTAAGAACTCGTTCTTACTAAGGCAGTTAGATAAATGCCGAATAAAATGATTACATCGGATTTTTACTGCACTTTTCAGTTAAAAGCCGTTCTTACTAAACGGATAGCAGTAAGTAAATATCCGAACCCAAACATCCGATGCGGCTACCGCGAGTTGATTGGCACTGACGATCTCGTGACTCGGCGTGTGTACAAAAATGAGTGCTTCTTCGTTGGCTGAGTAAAAATACGAGTTTATAAACTATTTACTATTTAGTGATGTCGCGAAGTTATCTAAATACAATAGTTTAACCAAAACCCAATTGAAGAACTGCTAAATGATATAGTACAAGCAAAATTAGCCAAAAAGAAAACTTCTTTGCAATACATACGTGTGAATCGTTTTGATATATAGGACATAGAAGGTACGCGGTGAATAATCGCTAAATCGAAGAACGACGAGATATTGTACTACTTGTCGGTCGAGGAGATATTCGATGTTATTGAAGAAGCTCACATATCGATCGGACATGGAGGTCGTAATCGTCTGCAGGTGGAAACAGGTAGGAAGTATGCGAACATTACCAGAAAAATGATTAATCTGTTTCTATCTATGTGTAAAGTGTGCAATAGTAAAAGGTCCAAAAAGAAAAAGGGCCTTGTGTCGAAACCAATTACCACAACGAACTGAATAGCCATTGTCAAGTAGATCTTATAGACATGCAAAGCCAAGCCAACAGAGACAATAAATTCATAATGCTCTACCAAGATCACAAAGACGAAATTTGTTATACTTAGAGCTTCGACAACCAAACGAGCTGCTGAGATTACATATAAACTAAGTGATATATTCCTGACCTTTGGTGTCCCCTGCATTGTGATAATGGCAAAGAATTTGCCAATTCCATTATAGAGGAATTTAAGGCATTGTGGCCGGAACTCAAAATCGTCCACGGTAAACCCCGTCATACTCAAAGTCAAGGATTCGTCGAAAGAGCGAATCAGGACATTGAAAACATGATAGCTGCTTGGATGACGGACAACAACAGCGTTCAATGGGCTGAAGGTCTTCCGTACGTTCAGTTCATGAAAAACCGTGCTTTCCATTCAGGTATAGAGCACAGTCCTTACAAAGCTGTTTGGTATTGAACCTAGAGTTGGATTAGCTATGTCTTCTTTGCTTTCGAAAATAATTGCCACTTTAGAAAGAAAAGACGATTTAAAGAAAATCATAGCCGAAGGAAACCAAAGCAGCATGCATGAAGATAATACTGAGAATGACTCAGAAAATCAGTCTAAAATATGTCATAAATGCGGCGCAAATCTGACCGAAACAGACATAAATTGTTGTTTGAACTGCACTACTGAAGATAACATCAAATCAGCAAGATCGGAAGCAACCCATGTTCTAATTAAACAAGCAAAAGAATGAAGTCTGCATCTGATAAAACACACTCCAGCTAATGTCAGAGATAATGAAACTGTGCCAATTCCTGATGTGGATAAACCAAAAGGTTCCGAAACATAATTGCGGTGGTTTTGTTGAAAACCGATGACAACATGTACCAGTTGGGTACAATTCGTGCAAATGCAAAAAAAAACAACATTCTGTGCAACTCAAAATGTCCCAATACTGGACCATGTAATAATAAGTGAGTGTAATTATGAATACGACGTACGAAGTTACTGTAACTGGTACATATTTAGATGCTACAAATGTTTGCCTACATATTTTTATAACTAAATATTTCCTTTTTGAATTTTTAAATTTTATTTATTTTATTTTCATTGAAGAAACTGTCTCAATACCTAGTGATTTCTGTAATGATAGCTAAGTAAGTAACTAACTATAACTAGAAACTAAGTATACGCCTTTTTTCATTTTTAAATTAAGCAACTCTTTTATATATTTGACATTATATAGAGTTGCGGTTTTATCTCGTTAATTACTCGTTGAATATCGGCATTGAGCTCAAGAATTGTTCGAGGGTTATTTGCAGAGACCTGAGATTTAAAAAAACCCCAAAGAAAGAAATTGCACGGCGTCAAATCGCACGATCTCGGTAGCCAACTCCTCTTGGTGTTTCAGAAGACAATGCTGTCCAAAAATTGTTTTCGCAATAAATCAATTATTTCACGCTCAGTGTGGCAGGTTGCGCCGTCTTGCTGAAACCACATGTCTTCCAGGTCGATACCTTCCACTTGAGGCGACAAGAACTCCGTTACCACGCAGATTTTCAGCAACACTCACATTCACAGTTGCAATGTTTTCTAGAGACCGACCGGAACGACCATGTACAGAAAATATTCTGTCCATAATTGTTCCAATTTTTACCAATTTCTTAATCAATCTTTGAAAAATTGACGACCGAAAATTCTACGAATTTTGCGAACGGTTTTAGTGTAACTTTCGTCTTTTTGGCAATCGGTGTTTACGTTGATAAGGCGTTGTTCTTTCGTGTAGCTTTCCATAATTAAACATGGCAACAATCATACATGACAGATGTTAAATATTTAGGGTTGCAATTTTTACAGAAAAATCTGTAAAAGGCTTTACCCAGAACTTCCCTCGTGGACATTGTGACACTAAATAATTTTAAAAATCAAATTAAGTTAGAAGTAAAAATATCTTCACGTTTCTAATATATTAAATACCTTTTTAAAAAAATGTAGCCCGCTGGGGGAATTGTAACCACAGTGACTTTTTATCTGCGCCATTGAGTCATTGGAACGAGTGCGGTGCGCGTTTCTCTTGAACAGAACGGTCTTATTGTTGAAACGTTTCGACTCATTTTGAAAATTGAGAAAACCTGTTTTTCATCATCTGGGAACGTGAAGATCTGAGAAACCCCGAAAGGTGATTTTTTCGTGACTACAATACTTACTTCCCTCGTCTTTGAGAAGTAAAAAACTGGCGCGAATTTTAAAAATTGCGTTCTTGCTGAAACACCCGTTATATGTAATCTACAGTATAACATTATTTAGAGATTATGGTTTTGTGCCGCGGTTGCACTGTAACAAATGAATCGATCGGCGTGAACATGTTACATTAAATTTTAACATGATATATTTTAAAATATACAGGGTGTCTTCAAAATAAGTGGTCATAGCTCAACCACAGATTCCTGGATCCAAAACAAGACACTAGCCTATTTCAAAATTATTTAAACATAATTTTACTGATTATTTAATACACTAATAAATAAACCAATTAAATTTGTCGATTTGTCAGAAACGGTCAACCAAAATTGATACCTAAAGTCGTAGTGTTCTCACGATATCGCGATTGGTTTTAATCGTCGTCTGCGTTGTTTATTTATAACAAGTCTATTCCATCTAACTTTACAACTAGAGGCGCTACTATCGCGTCTCAATGGTATCTAAACTTCAAGGTTTAATACTGAGGTTTTTAAGTTGTTAATCGATGTAGTTTGTTACGGTATTAAACGGTTTTAAGGACACTCAAGAGTGCGGGAGTGCCACTTACTTTATCATGTCCGGGAAATGCTAACACTTGCCCTGAAAATTTCAAAAACAGGCCAATAGCCACGGCTTGATACGGTCAGGGAGATGGGCGTAGTCCTAAAAACGGTACACCATAAAGCAAGCGTGACAATATGTATAAGGTGTGACAAAATAAATGGGCGCCACGGGATTCAGACTTGGATCTCACGCTTGATAGAACCCCGAAAGCCAAACGGAAGTAGAATATAGTTGTACAGCCTCACGACTCCCAACACTTCGGCGACGAGCACCCTGACTTACCTGCGACGCTTAAGAATTCCTACACTTCACCTTAAATAAATCTGACACAGCGTATAATTCACCCTAAAAATAAGCATGCACAGGCACGTGGGGAAATTATAAAACAACGTACAGCTAACCGGTATATTGGTGTAACACATTATCAAATATGTACAAAAGCGCAGACGTTATTAGCGTACACAACGAATAACACAACAAAAGAAAGGGGACTATAACTATGGGCCCAGCTGGGGGTCGTTTTACTTCTAAACGTCTGTACTATTGCGGGATTATGAAAATTAGCACTCAGCCCCAAAGCGGGTGAGCGTTTATCAAAAATATGCATGGATTATTGTTTACAAACAGCCCAAGCAGGCGGCTGGTATTTAGTGAGAAAGTGCATTAATTATTGTTTACAAACAGCCTAAACAGGTGGCGGTATTTAGCGAATAAGCGCATTAATAATTGTTAGCAAAAAGGTACGTTAATTGTTGTTTACAAACAGCCTAAACAGGTGGCGGTATTTAGCGAATAAGCGCATTAATGATTGTTAGCAAAAAGGTACGTTAATTGTTGTTTACAAACAGCCCAAAAGGGTAGCCGGTATTTAGCAAATAAGCGCATTAATGATTGTTAGCAAAAAGGTACGTTAATTATTGTTTACAAGCTACGCACACTACCCTGTTGGTCGGCTTCACCTGGCATGCGTCGTTAATTGTCAGGAGCTCGCCACTATAGCAGGCGAGCTGCGGCTTTATGCATGGGTGTTGTACGATATCCAATCATCCCTTGATATGTAGGGACTAATTAATCCTTATGGGAAACAAACGAAGACGGTGGAGACCCGTAGTTTGTCCGTTCTGAAGACTGGATCCCAACCATGTGGCGGAACAATTGCCCTGCAAGCCTTCGAAAATTACAGAACGGCGGTCATCGATACAGGGGACTCACAAAACACTCCAAAGAGCACCACTTCGCACTGTCACGGCCAGTCACGTACTCTCTGAAAACAAAACCAACGCTGCTCCCGCCAGACGCGCTGGGAACGCGGCGAACAGGAAAACGAGTTTTCCACCTGCAACCAATCACGAAGCGAGAAAGGTCCGCCGATAAAAGGCTGCGTGCTAAATCATTAAAACTCCAAATAAGCCAGAAAAAGTAATTATGAACGAGGCTACCCAAAACAAGTGCCTTACAGCAAATTTGATGAACTATTAAGAGTAGAAATATGACCGAAAAAATCTTTGAACATAAATACTCCAAAAAGTCGCACATTTGTAGACTTTAAAAATGTCCTGACACCTAGTCAAATGTTTGTTTATACACGTGTTATGCCATTGTCAAATAATAAATAGCTGTTTTACTTCTCTTTGAAATTAAATATGAAATGAATAGTAATTTTAAAATAACGTTTCAGGCATTTTTAAACACAAAAAAACAAAAACTTTTGTAACTTCCTACCCAGTGGTTTAAAATACAAATTAGTAATAAAGTTTCTACCTGTTGGTGTTTTGCAATAACTATTAAGCAGTGATTTAATCAGTTTCGAAAAAAGTCTATAAAAAATAGATTGATTGTGATCCTAACATTCAAAATATATTTTAGGGGGTCTGTTGATAAAAATTCCGTAATTTTCATAGCATTTTCTTGTGGTGAGAAATACGGAATTATTTCGATTACTATGTTACGCACTAGTATTATATATTAAAGAAATATGCATATATTAAGCCGAATAGTGGCGTTCAAGTACCTATACACGCTAGTTAATGTTTCCAAACAAGTACTATTGATTCGTTCTTCCAAAGTGTGAACAGTCTATACTGCTACATGGTCATTGTGTAATGTTAGCGCCAGTAGCAAGTTTATCTATAACATCAGTATTTTACCAGAAATTGTACGGCGCTTATTTCGTCACAATCTGAGGTTACATCGCCTTAACGCTCGAACAGAACATAAGAAGACATCCACCAGCGGTGCTCCGAGTCGTGTACTAGCACGCACCGCGCTGCCGCCACTTAATTGTACCTGGAGCGACTTATATACTAGCAACAGGATATTATACATTTTCGTCATAGATACCAAATATGAAAAGCTACTCATAATTACCAAGAGATTTTTCAAGTTATTTCTGCCTCAAACTCATGGTAACCATGCAACTAACAGTTACATTTTTTCCATGACACACTCGATTATCTTATGATGCACCTCAATCTTAAATTTGCCCAATCCATGGCCCAAAAGTTATGTCGGTGGCGATTTAAATATCAAAAGCTTCTAAAATGTCAAATTGGTTATGAACAAATTTTGTCTGTTCCATTTTTCATTTGCCAAGATCAAGCTATCCATTGTATCATTTATCATACGGAAAGCTTGTAATATATCCAAACCAGATCTTTTGTAAATATTTGGATAATAGAATTGTAATTTCACAAATTCGAATTTGACAAAGACTTACAGTGCCACAACAATACACTTCAGTACAACCAAACGTGAAACGAGTCACCGTTGGTATGCGGAAAAGTGTTGCTATGCAAAAAAGTACCACATTTCTAAATGATTTTGAATGTAGAAATTACCTAATGAAATGCTTTAAATTTTTTTTTAATTTCATTCAAAAAAGTAGGCTTTTATTTATTAATTTTTAATTTTATTTTGACGTGAACTAATTACAGATTTCAATAAATAAAGACGGTTCGTTAGTTACGAGAACAGACCAACGCACTTGATTAAAATGAAGGCAAATAAAATTCTATACAAAATACGCTTAAATTTGAATATTTATTGAATTTAAAAAAATCGTATAGACAACTCGTGTTAGCGTGCATAGTTTTCACGCGTGTGGATTATTAAACACCGCTGCGCCTCGTTTAATAACTCTTCACACTTGTGAAAAAAGTTGGACTTCTAACACTTGTGGTCTAAATAACTATTTACCTTTAGAACAGATTTAAATTTGGTTTATTTTTCCACCAGATTTGCAGCTTTATATCTAGTTTCGGCTCTTGTTTTCACAAGCTTTGTTATGTGGTTCAATGTCAGACTAACTCTACAAACAAACCATTGTTATCGTTAACAAAAACCACCGAATATTGTTTTGAGAAGGCATACTTTGATCACTAAGGTTTGATGGGAATATTTGTCATACGCTGCATTGCAATGTCCATCGGCTTTCTGTTAGCTAATGGCAGCGGTTTTACAAGAATACCTGTATCACTGACTTACTGAAATTATTTCTAAAATGAAGACAAACCCTGAAATTCAGCCGAGAACTTTTAGGACAAGTCTATAATAAAAAACAGATATTAAATAAATTGCGGGAATTAGTAGCCAGAAGAATAATACAACAGTACTTTGAAATTTCTTGCAATTAAACTAACAATACAATACAAAGAATCTGAAAATGTAGTAGAGATAAGTATTCTAGAGTTTCATGAGGTGACCACTTGAAGTAATTATCTCTCGGATTTATGACGTCCTATTATCCTAGCTTACGTGTTACTCTAGCTGAATGTTCTTAAAATTGCATTATCAGGCAGAAAACTCTCAATATAAAGTGCTGATATAAAAATGTTTTTTACAAAAAGAATAATATACTTCATCTCGATAATGAATGAGAAGTGGTAATTTGTTGATAATATCACTGTTATCCATTAATTAATCAATGTGATTATACGTACCTATATTATGAATTACTACAATACAAAACGCATATCTGTTAAGCTTTCAATTATTTTTACAGAACAGGTTCTACAATAAAAATCTGGTGTGATTACACTCACACAACTTCCTTTTACAGTGATCTTATAATTAGGCAAAAATTTGATTTTTAATTTTTCAGCATTTGTCAAATATTTCAAAATTGCATTAGATCAAGAAACAAATTTTCTCTAAAATTTTAAGCGGAATTCAAAAATGAAATAGTATACTGGGCGTTCTACTTAAAATAGTTGTTAATACAAAAATAGAGGAAAAAACAAAAGAAACTCATTTTAGAGGTATTCAACTGGAAAATCACCTATCTCACATCAATAAACATTAAAAATTTAATAAAAATGTAAAGTTTGAAAAAAAATCGTTTTAGCCGTTTTTGAAAAAAATCGAAAAAAACTGAAAAATCACATGAGTAAACACCTACTTCCTGTTATGCGATTTTCTTCAAAAGCTTCCTGTCGCATCTACATAGTACACAAAACTTATATATGAAGTTTCAACGCCATACCTCCTTTCGTTTTTGAGATATTCTGTTCACAGACCCACAGACAGCCACACACACAGGCAGACACACAGACAGACTAATGAACAAAAATATGTTTATTGGGTCCAGAGGACTCTAAGACGTGAAGATTTGGTGAAAACTCAATTCGCATTTTTGGGGCGAATTCAATACTTCCTTTATAGTAAAAGGAAGTAAAAAAGGAAAATTACTTTGAATTTATACAGGGTGTCCCAAAATTAGCCTGCCAAACTTTAATAGCGAATTCTAGAACCGGAAATATTAAGAAAACTTTATATAATCATAGCCGAAAACCCCGTGGTTTTCCAGATACAGGGTGTTAAAAGTGTAGTGCTGAGGATCGTTTTTGTTTAATATTTTCGAAACGTTCAAAGATAATTATTTGAAACTTTGTACACCTACTAAACTTTTTTACTTAAAAAAATAAAGTTACTCTTGGAGATGTAAAATGCACATAGAGGGGTAAAACTTGGGGGGTGAGGGGGGGGGTAAGGAAAATATTGCCCCAACTTTGTTGTGTGAGAGTTTTTATCAATTTTGATAACAAAATGTCGTAGCCTGAAGTTTTGACAACAAAAAGATACTCTTGTCTCATGGGCCTATTGTGTCCCGATATCAAGTAAAATCAGGTTTAAACATTTAGATCGTCTTTGCATTGCACAAAATGGAAACGTTTTCCCACACTTACTGCATTAATAATAGTCCCTGTTTGTTTCGCTTTTGTATTTGTTGTTTTTAGTGTTTTCTGTGTTAAGTTTTATGACGATTTTCTCAGTTTGATCACATTGATGATGATTAGTTTAAGTTCGCTAGTTTTGGTGTCATACGTTTTTATTATGTTTCTGTTATGTATCGTTTGCGTTAAATTGTTGTCTTTTTTAATCAATTACAGAATTATTTAAATTAAACGACTACATTTTCCATGGTCTACCAATTATTAATTAGATTTCGAATATGGATATATCAAAAATCTAAATGTTTAAACCTGATTTTACTTGATATCGGGACACAATAGGCCCATGAGACAAGAGTATCTTTTTGTTGTCAAAAACTTCAGGCTACTACATTTTGTTATCAGTCTATGTGCATTTTACATCGCCAAAGTAACTTTATCTTTTTTAGTAGAAAAATTTTAGTAGGTGTACAAAGTCTTTGCACGTTTCGAAAATATTAAACAAAAACCATCCTCCGCACTACACTTTTAACACCCTGTATCTGGAAAACCAAGGGTTTTCGGCCTATGGTTATATAAGTTTTCTTAATATTTCCGGTTCTAGAATTCGCTATTAAAGTTTAGCAGGCTAATTTTGGGACATCCTGTAAATTAAACAAACTTTAAATTGTACTACATTTGCATCTATAACATAATCAGTGTTAACTTTTTTGCATATCATGACGGATGCTTTTCATGTCAAAATGTGTAGTTGAGAAAGAATAGAAACAAGTTATAACGTTCATTAAAAAGATCAAGCTAGTTGCGGGTAATTAAAATTCTATCCGACTAGCAATCTAGGAAAGAAAGTTTCGGTTATACTTAAGGATAATGGTTAATTGTAGATAAACATTTTACTCACAGATTCACTAAAAGGGGATACACATGCAGTTTCTATTTTTAACCCCGGAGTTACTGCAATTAACAAAAAATTAACGCTTTGGTGTAAAATCAGAGATAACTAACCCTCATTTTATTTTACGTTTGACATTTTTACATAAGATAGTATTTAACGGTATTAGGCCGATATTGAGCATATAACTGACGGTGATACATTTTGTGGTCGAGACCGATTAGGCCGAGGCTAATAAATTATCCGAGTCAGTTATATGTAATATTGGCTGTATGTTGTTTAGCATTTTTGGTAATATCTACTAAAAGTGGCCAATTTTAAGATTTGTGATTTAAATATAAATAAAACTTACTAGTAACCGGAGCCACGTACGTACAGTCGTGTTCATTAAAGTGTTGTACAGCATTTGTGCTTTGTGAATATAAATTCAATACAAAACGTTCATAAAAGTGTTGCATATACCAATATTTTGAAAGTATACATCTAGGTCTACCTACTTTTTTTAAAAATAATTTATTGCCAGTCCAGCACGTAGTGCTATTACATGACAGAGCTCAATTAAGTTTTTAACAGGGTTTTTCAATATGCACTATCTACATCGATTCATTGTGGTATGTTACATGTTTACCTGTGATATATTACAATACATGGATTATTCAGGTTTCAGATATTATAAATTCCGCACGTAATAATGTTATTCACTGCCACTGTCACTGTTTAATAAGTCTATGGGTAATTTGCGTTTTAGTCTGGTGTGTAATGTTCTTTGGCCGAGATTATAATGGACCGCACCCTCGCACTGATTATGTTTTTCATAAAAGGATTTGGCTGTTTTCGTTATATAATGTTGTATGGTAGGAGTCACAAAGCAACCACTAAGCTTTGTGGTAGGAGTACCGGTTTCACGATGTAGTTGAGAGTTTCTAATGTACCAGTCGGCATTTGTGACGATGCGTAACACTTTGTTTTGGAGAACTTGCAGCTTATTTATGTTGGTTTTTGAGGTGGCACTCCAAACATTACACCCATAGGTGATGATAGGTCTTATTATTGATTTATAAATTAGGGTGCCACATTCTATTTTAAGGGTGGATTTCCTATTTATAATCGGGTATAGCATTCCAAGCCTGGCATATGCTTCAGTTAACTTTTTATTTATATGGAGGCTCCACGTTAACCTTCTATCCAGGTGCATTCCCAGATATTTTACAGCTTTATCTTTTGCCTTCCACTGTATCGGGATGTTATTTATTACTATATTAGGTGGATCTGATGGTGGGCGTAAGGTAAAAATTTTTGATTCGCATTTAGCTGCATTTATTTTTATGCACCATGTGTTGAACCACTGTTGGAGTTGATCAGTACTTTCCTGGAGGTTATTCGCAGCATTGAGAATATCTTGATCCTGGGTGATTATGGAAGTATCATCTGCATACATTGCTAGGTCCGCTCCTGGGGGTGTGGGTATGTCGTACATAAATATATTAAATAAGATAGGACCTAATATCGACCCTTGAGGGACACCTGCTCGTATTTGACGAATTGTAGAGGTATACGAGTTAACTCTGACTTGAAAGGTTCTTTCTGTTAGAAACGAAGCAATTATTTGTAATAAGTAGGAAGGTGTCTCTATTTTCATCATTTTGTGTATAAGTCCTTTGACCCAAACTCTATCAAATGCCTGCGCTACGTCTATGAAGGCAATGAGTGTGTGCTTCCTATTTTCAAAACCTTCTTCTATCCTTTCTGTAAGTCTGAGAAGTTGATGTGAAGTGGAGTGTGAGGTTTTGAAGCCAATTTGGTGTTGCGGAAGTATATTATTATCATCCAGGATTTTTTTAAGCGAGAGTGTACGGCTCGGACAGAAGACGAATTGGTCGGTAGTTTATCGGATTGTCATGTTGTTTACCTGGCTTCGGAATCATTATTATGATTGCTTGTTTCCAAGCGACAGGGAAGTATCCAACTCTTAAACTAGCATTTAAAATTGCAGTTAGATAGCATATTGCTTTATTTGGTAGATTTTTAAGGAGCTGGTTTGGAATCATGTCTATACCTGGGGCTTTCTTATTTTTCAGCTTCTTGATATATTGCTTCAATTCAGACGGTGAGATAGGTTCTGTGAGTGTAATACCTGCTGGATCTGTATTTTCCAGGTTCTCATCTATTTGTCGATAATGATCAATATTGCCTTGGTCTACTGATATGGTGAATGTGTTCTCTAGTTGTTCTGCAAAAATCTCGCTCTTTTCCCTGTCATGTGAGTGGGTTTGACCATTTATTCGAAGTGGTGGAATCAGCATCGGTTGTCTAAGTATTTTTCTGGTGGCTCGCCACATATTGGGGTCCCCTGTGTCAAGGAATTCTATGTAGTTATTGTACATTGTGATTCTATGTTGCTCTAGTTCTTGTTTTACGGTTTTGATTAGTCTATTCAACTTGGATTTAATTACAGGGTCACGGGAGTTTTGTCATTGTCTACGAGTCTTATGTTTTTCCTTAACTAGGTTATGTATGTACGTTGGGACGTTTTGGCTTGTTACGGTATTAAAACAACTTTACGAGCATCGCACCACGGAATCAGTCCTGGAAAACTGGCACACTTGCCCTGAGATTTGCTAAAAACAGACTAAAGGCCACGGCTGGAACGCTCAGGGAGTCGGGCGTGAGTCACACGATACGTTCTGGGTAAGCGTGTTGAGGCATATATATAGGGTACGTCAAAATTATGAGGGCGCCACCAAACCTGACTTTAAATGGGCTCGGGTAACCGGGCTTGGGCGGTTAGACGAGGCAACAAGTACGCTAGTTACTACTTGATAAGGGTACTCGAGAAGTATCGAACTCGGATTGCAAAATCGATAATTTGAGGTTTGAATCGTTAGTTCGGGTTTGTGCTGCCACTGCGGGGGCGGCTGCTCCACTTACCTGCACACTCCACTACTCAGAGGTCGTCGTACATCTAATCGTGACACTAGCTGTTTATTCTGAAAAAGTAAAGCATGCAGGGGTTGTATACAGTAATAAGCCCCGCGCTTGCACAATTGTCTATTGAATGACGTTATACAGGATCAGGCAACGAATGGGTCACCATACTAAATCTAAAGCTTAACGTAGACCCCAGCTGGAGGTAATCGCACTATAACTAAAGCTTACAAATGTTACACACAAAAACAATATCCAAATAGAATATTAAGAAAGCGTTCAAAACGCCTAAAATTAGCAACGCAGCGAAAGTCAATGTTCGCACAGTTACAAACTAAGGATGTACTACTGAATGAATGCGACCAAAGTCGATCGCTTACACGGCACATTCGCGTAAAAGGGGTCACTAAGTTACATAATCTTTTTAAATGGTACCTGGTATTTATTCTGGACTTCTCCTGAGCAGTGCGGGTGGCAGTCAGCAGCGCCTGCATTTGCAAGAACATCTCCTTGGGCAAAGATTCCGCCGAATAATGGCGTATTATTTCAATGTAGTCACTCACTTGGGATTGGTGTAACAGAAACGTATGGGCATTATTCACGTCCTGCAGCGAGTCCCCAACAACTGGTAGGAATGAAAGAACCACTTCTTTTCACGACATGGCCGGACGTAGCCCCAATAACAACGCCAAGGAAAACGCGCTCACAAAACGGCACGTGCGTCACACACAAGAGCTTCCTGCCGACCTCCTTGATCAATGGCCTGAGTTGAACTGCCGAGCAAGAAGCGTTACGACGCCCGAAGTGGCGTGAGCCAAAACGGCGTTACCACGTGACTCTCGACAGCCAATGGCGATGCGCCCAATAAAACAAATACGTTCCGGTGACAAAGAGAGCGCGAGGCCTCGCAGTCGCACCAACAGCGTAATTTCTAGAAGGTTCGAAAATCTTGCGAGCGTTAACACACGGCTGTCAAAGTACCAACAAAGGGGTGCCCCAGATGACGAGAAATACTGCGCTTGAGGCCAAATATGTGCAAAATCATTATTATGGAATTAGGCGATGAAGCCAAATAAGTAACTAAAAGGGTTTAACATACGGGCACGCTGCCCTAAAGCCTAGGTGGCTAATTAAAATACAAAATGACCTGACAGGCTGTTTGGATGATTATGTAGTTGCATTTTCATTGTTGTATATTGGATGGCCTGAGCGGCTATCACGTTGAATAGCACTATTGCCTTATCAATATATTCAGGTGAAACAAGACTAGTGGGACATGTTAATTCATTTTCCATTTTCGTTCTGAATTTCTCCCATTCAACTGGGCCGTTTATTAGTCTTGGTAACTTAGGGTAATAATACGGAGAGCTGTGTAGGGTGAATACAACAGGTAGGTGGTCTGAGTCTAACTCTTCGAGTACTGTCTGATTAATTGGAAATTTTATGTTTTTGTGCAGTATAATGTCTAATATATCTGGCAGTTGATTTGCTCTGTACGGGTAATAAGTATATTCTGATGCTGCTGATACCTGCAATCCCAGTTGTGAAGATATGTTCGCGAGCTTCACACCATTCGGGTTGGTTTTTCTGCAGCCCAATTTTGATGTTTGCAATTCAGGTCGCCTATTAATAACGTGGGGAGTTGGTTGCAAATATTTGTTGTAGATCTTCTTGGAGAAGCTGATTGTTTGGTGGTTTATAGCTAGATACTATTTTTAGTGTACTATTGTCTTTCATAGTCAGATTTACCGCTACTGCCTCTAGTTGATGGATATTTATTAATTCAATTGGAGCGACGCTTAGGTTTCGTTTTACAATTATTGCTGAACCTCCCCACCCTATAGTATTTGATCTGTCTTTCCTGAAGATGTGATAGCCGGGTAGGGCAAATTTCTCATTTTGGATGAGATGCGTTTCGGTTACGCATGCTATGTCAATTCCATGACGTGCCATAAAATGTAAGAAGGTTGCTCGTTGTTGTTTCAGTCCATTCGCATTCCAGTTCAAAAATGTTAACTTATTGAGATGATGTTGTTTATTTGGAGCCATTTTGGAAGAGCAAAGGGATTAGAGACATGATGAAGTTTTTGATTTGTTCAAGGTGTGGAGTGATCATTTCTAGGATTGATTGTAGAATATTTGAGGTAAGAGAATTGTCAGCTGGAGGAGTAGGGGTGCTTTTATTGAGAACACTTGAATTGGAGGTGGGAGTATTTTTTTGGAGCAGTGAAGCATAGGTAGCATTAAACGTAACTTTACCAGTAATTAACGGGTTAGGGTTAGAAGGTCTAATTATGAGAAACGCTGGCTTATTATTGTGCTGTTTTATATAGTGGCAGCCTCTATAGTTTGCGGTGTGTTCTCCTCCGCAGTTGACGCATTTTGGTTTGTCAGAGCCCTTTTTTCGTTGGCATTGGGAGTAGTGATGGTGTTCCGTGCATTTCACACATCGCGGCGGTAAGTGGCAATAGTTTTTTGTATGCCCTATTAACTGGCAGTTGGTACATTGGGGGGGGGGGTCAGTATTTTTACGTCGCGGTTGAACTGTTACAACGCAATGGAGTAATCTGTTTAGATTAAAAATTTCTCTAGCCTTGTCTTGTTGACTTAATTCAACTGCTACAATTGGCATTGGCACTTTGTTATGGTTCAAGAGTCGGGTGATTTTATGCACTGGATATTTTAATTTAAGTAATTCTGCGTTAATTTCACTTTCTGTCATGGAGATTGGAAGACTACGTATTATTACGGAGATATTACTGTTTTCCGGATTCCTGTAGGTGTAATAATTGACATTATGTTCATCATAAAATTTCGTTAGTTTGCGATAATCGCCAGTGGTATTTACGTTAATGCGTAATTCTTTCCCTTTATAGGTAGTCGTAAAATCATCTGAGATAACAGATTTAATATCTTGAATGATGTTTTGATAGTTAGTTCCGGCAGGTAAGAATATTGGTGGCACCTTAGGTTTTTGGACTATTTCATTTGTCGCCTGTGGTTGGGATGTACCTGGTTCATTTGTTTGTAAAAGATAGTATTTATTTTGGGTTAACAGCGAGTCTTTGCTAAATAGATAACGCTTGTTGTAATCTGTTTCTTCGGGCGAGGTCAATGGTCGTTTATTTGAGTTTGTTTCGGCGATTGGGATACTTTCGCATTCCATATACTTTGGGTTAGTGTTAGCTTTGTCACCTTTGTATATGATATTGGGTGGTTTTAAGATAAATTTCCCGGTTTCACTCATATTTATACTGTCATTTGTTCTTTTGTGTGTGATACACGTATATCTTCGCTATCTGGGAGTTGAGTGGGTTATCAGCTGAACTCGCTGCAATCCGCTGATTGCAACGAGTGACGTTCACTTATGCAGTTTTCAATGCAATGGTTTCTGTTAGTAATAGCTCTCAAGTACTCACTCAGTAGTCCAAGCACTGGATTATTTCGTAAAAATTAAATCACGTCCGCATTCGAGCTCGTCTCACACGGAACTGATCTACCTACTTAATGATACAGTGTTAGCCTTTGTTGAGTAATAACACAGCCACCAATAAACTTACAACTGTCGCTGTACAACACTTTTTTGAACACGACTGTACGTAATTTGGTTGTGTAGCAGCATAATATGTTTACAGATTCGTTGTCAAATAAATTAAAACAGTGCGTATAATTTGGTAGTGTAGCAACAGTTATAACAGCCATGGCGGTTAAATTTTAATGACCTTGGTTGTTATAGGTGACATTTCAATCAGGCAGGCAGTATTAATATAGTACAATAAATAACGAATTATAAAAAATATGTTAACAAATATGGCAGATGCTGAAAAGCGCAAGCGAAAATACAATTTTTCTGAAGAAGAAGTTGATGTTTTGCCACCTGACTTGACAGCTGGGGGGTGGCGTCTCGGCGGGGGCGATGGCCTGGGCGCCTTGGGGACGTTGGCACCGACGGGCCTCCCGAAGGAGGGGAGATTCGGGCGAACTGGTCGGCGATGGCCCGAGTCCTGAGAAAAGAAAACAAATTTTTGGGGTTTAGGATACCTCGTACCTTAGTAGGCGGCGCGGCGGTGCCGTGGGCGGCGGACTGGCTAGCGGGGCTTCTGGGGTATTTTTCCAGGGCTTATGTTTTCGGCATCGTGGCTAGTCGCGGGTCGTTGCGCGGCGGAGCGGTGCGGCGAAGGCAACGAGGGTCTGTACGGGCCTGGGAGAGGCAGGACCTGGTGCTGTGCACTACCCCGGGTGGTGGCCGATGGCTGCGGCGATGGCAGATCGACGGTGAGGACACACTGGTCTTCTGCGGCCAACGGTCGAGCAGAAGGTCGGTGTCGAGGAAGTAGTGGTCGCCTGGTCCCTTGGATTTTACCGCTGCGATATTTCCCTTGGAAAATTGTCACTTAAAAAGCAATGTGATTGGTTGGTTTTCTAGAATATAGCCACATGATTCGATACAAGTATGATAAGTAAAATAATCTACGAAATACAAATAATTCACAAGTTACAAGCAAAATTCAGATTTGCTAAGAATTAATAAAGACATTCTTGAACAAATTTCTAATGTAGCAAATGAATTGAAAACTATTAATTCCACTCTTGTTTCGTTAGTTAAAGTTAGAAATTTAATAAATAAAGCAACATTAATAAACAATTGAGTTTAATTTCAAATATTCTTAGACTTTCGGTGTTGGCTGTTAGTATGACGTTGGTTGAGGATTTTTTGTTCATATGAAAAAGTATTCAACTAGTTCTCGTCGTATTTGAATACCAAGCATATTATTATTCTGCACCATCTGCTCTTCAGGATTGTGAAGATCTGGAATGTGATTTCTCGAGTCATGTTAAGGTTCGGGAATATGTAGAACTACAGATTGATACATGTAAAGGACAAGCTGCTACAACAATGTTTTGAACGTTTTGGGGAGTGTATAGAAGTGTACCATCTGACGAATCAAGACATCGAAAACGAGTTTTAAATACACGGATTGCACGCTCTATGGTGTTTCGTGTTCTTATGTGAGCCTCTCGATATCGTTCTTCACCAGGTGTACTTGGTTCTCGAATATGAGTTAATAACATGGATAACCGTAGTCGCCAAGTAACCATCCAGAACCATTGCATAAATCTAACTGCTGTTTTAAATTGTACTGTGTCCATCTCAAAGAGTTATGGAACTTTCACGCCATCGAATATTTACATTAGCAAATTTCAGTTTTGCGTCGCATGCCGTCTGTATGTTTAAGCTATAAAAACTCTTTCTTCTTCTTCTTCTTCTTCCTCTTATTATAGGCCAGTGGCCTGTTTTAACCACAAAGTGATTCTATGAGCCCTCTTTGCCCTTAGGCCGGGTAGGTGGCTAGCCGTGCCCGTCGAAAATGAGGAGGAAGAATTCCCTTGTTTTAGGGGTTAACGACTACCATAGGCGTTAGCGTGGTAGCCGGGGAGCGTACGATTTTTAATATCGTTCTAGAGTCCGCCGGGATTCGAAACCAGGCCGGCCGCCTGAGAGGCGAGCATTTGCTAGCGGGGCCATCCGCTCACCAAAAATACTTTCGGTTTTAGTAAATTCTCGTGATATTCTCTTGGCTTTTTTATCCGGACATAGAAACAATCGACACATCCCACAACGTTAAGAAAATTACTTATTTCATGAAACTGTTGTTTTAGCAGCATGACGTCTTGTTGTTCAAGACTAAAGCTAATATGTTGATGGACGATTTCTCTCAAGGACATATAAAATCAGTTTATTATTCTGCTATAACTAGACTGGCTTATGTGTACCACTTCACCCAACGCACTTTGAAAAGCTGCACTAAGAAACGTAAGCCGACTAATACCTGAGTTATTACAGGAACAGTATTACGATACTTCTAGGTGTGTTTTTATCAAGATGTGGTTCAAGAACATCACATAAATGTAGAATAACATGGCAGGGCAGCCAATTGTATCTTAAAAGATGATTACCTGATACATCAAGAAGATTTTCTCTGTCTGTAAAAATTCTAACAGATAGGCTTCGTTCCATTTCTGCTTTGTCTCACACATCGTTTGGAAATAAGCACATTATACTATAATAGTAGAAAGTAAAATAAAACTACTTCATAAACTTCATACTACCTTTAAACATATCTTTATTCATTCCTCCTGTTCTACAAACCAAGAATAAAGTTATCCGAAGAATAAGTACCCTAGAAACGATTTCTGTAACAAAGGATACTATGACAATTATACCTCCGATAACGTATTCTAGGTATATACTTGCATTGTAGGACTTTAATAGTAGTTAACGTATTTAGAGGGGTAACCCAGTCTTAACATTCGAGCATATTTTTACCACTCGAGCGAGCGTAGCAAAGCAAGAGTGGTAATTTATGTGAGAAATGTTAAAACGGTTACCCCTCGAAATGCGTTCATTAGTTTATTGTTCATTGAGGCAATAATTTTCAATCAATAATAATTATTAAAAACTGCTAACTCAAAATCGGACTATCATGAATATGTGTGATGTTGCTATAGGCGAGCGGCGCACCCCCAAAAAGAAGCACAGAAAAATTATATGACCGACCACTAAGAAGACGCCAGATTGAAACTAATTGAGATCGATCAGTTATATTATTACGAACAAAAAACCTTCATGACATTTTGACGCCCCGATGGTCAGTAATTTGTTATTAACAAAAAACTTGCAAATTTATGAAAAAGTTTTTTAGGTAAATTAGATGAAAATAAACACTTTTTGACTGTTCGTGTTTTTTCGAAAAATCCTTCGTTTCGGAGATATGAGCGATTTAATGTGAAAAATCGACCAATAAAGGAAAGTTTCAAAAAATTTTTTTCGAATTCTTCTGAAGCTTTTTAAAATTTTCTTAATGGAAATTACTCGTGGAAACATGTAGTTTGAGAGTGTATTTTTTTATTTGTGCAACTTTTATTTGCAATAATAAAACCGTAAAATTTGCGTATTTCAAGGCGGATTCATAGTCATGGAACGAGTAAACTATTAATTCCCGTATATTTTTTTATAATGAATTATCAATAATATATGCTTTGAACTCTTATAATTCCTTCGAGAAAGTCGTTGTGTTTTATTTAAGAACGATGTACTGCCGAAATCAAGTCATCTTTAACAAAACGTCCTTAAATTCTGAAACATAAACTTATGTTTTCTTCTAATTAGTACTATTTGGCTCAAATGTAAGAAATTGAGCAACATTTTGCAGTACTATAAATAAATTATTCTACGTACTGATCTTCAGATCAAATTTAAAAAACCGCGCCATCATGAGTCTTGCTTCTGCGATTATCACTTGTTTAAACTTGCACAAGCACGTATAGCGGATTAGACAGCAACAAGAGCAGTTTTTAAATCGTACACGTCGTTACATTAAGATGATTTGCTGTATCAAAAGTGAAAAGTTTATAGTTTCGATGTCATAATATCGTATATTTCACATAATTGTTTTACTATCACAATATACTGATCTATTGTACCTAAAATATACTGAATAAGTAAATACTCATTACTTCACAGATGCAGGTATCACAAATATTTTACATTTTTCATAATTGAATTCCTTGTTGAGTTTACATTATTTATTATTCTCAATAGTCAACTGTTATTCCACAATGGATAAAGACAAATCTTCTAATAAAAAAAGAAATACCAAAAATTCTACGCAAGATCAACGTCCGAGAAAGATACTTTGATTGGCAATCGTTGTGTTTTTTCTGCGGCTGTTCGAAGAAAAAGGAAAATTCAGTTCTTCAACGCGTGTCGCCTGGAGAAAATTTGAAAAGCTCGGTATTAGAGGCTGCATTAAGAAAAAATGACATAGAGATACAAAATCGTTTGGCACTTCTTGGTGAGCTTGATTTAGCGTCAGTATCCTTGTCATAATGGTTTCTTGTCTAACAAAAGAATACAAGTAGCCGTAAGCATAGAAAGTGAAAATTTACAAATAAAATAATCAAATTCTTGCAACTATGGAACTAATTTAAATTCCAATTCAAATGACCATTCCGATATCACTGAACTTCCTGAATTTGAACAAAGTAATGATTTCCTTTCCAGTGAGACAAATGAAAAACTATATTGTTACAACGGCATAATGATAAAGACGCTTGATACGTTAAAAGAAAAATTTATTAATTATGAAATAATACCACTCACAGATATTTGCTCTATTTTTCGAAAAGTTCTTTTGGAACAGTGCGGAGAACATTCTACAGTACGGTCAAATTATCTCAAATCCATAATTTTAAAATTGGCTGGTGATTATAATATTATATTCTATTCCGAAGTGGCATTGCCAGATCTAATTTGTTTATAGTAATTTACGTTATAAGTCCGATAAACGCAAGTTTACAGTAGCGAGTCCAAACGTTTCGGGACGAGGCGACGTAGGAGCCGAGTCTGGAATGTTGAGACGAGCTACTGTAAAAGTTTACCGGACGTATGTCGTAATGCGTTTTATTTCATACTGCAATTATTAGATCTTTACTTAAAACTACAAAAAAAAAATTTTTCAATTGAAAATAATAAATAGTTTGATTATTGGTTTATTTCATTTGAGTCCGGTAAAATGTTTTACCGGACCTGTTTATTTCATTTGAGTCCGGTAAAATGTTTTATTTTATACTGCATCGTAAAACCCATGTTTAAGTTAATGATTTTAGTCCGGAAAATGAGGCTTTACGGTATCAGGTCCGGTAAAACATTTTACCGGACTCAAATGAAATAAACAGGTCCGGTAAAACATTTTACCGGACTCAAATGAAATAAACAGGTCCGGTAAAATATTTTACCGGACTCAAATGAAATAAATCAATAATCAAACTATTTATCATTTTCAATTGAAAAAAATTTTTTTTGTAGTTTTAAGTAAAAATCTAATAATTGCAGTATGAAATAAAACGCATTACGACATACGTCCGGTAAACTTTTACCGGACTTATAACGTAAATTACTATTACCGGACCTGTTTATTTCATTCGAGTCCGGTAAAATGTTTTACCGGACCTGATACCGTAAAGCCTCATTTTCCGGACTAAAATCATTAACTTAAACATGGGTTTTACGATGCAGTATGAAATAAAATAATATACCCACACACTACTTTGTCAGGAAAATTTACAACTTATTATTAGAAAATAAAACACTGCAAAAAGCAATAGATACTAGCAAAGAGGAATCGATCGATACTCAAACTGATTCAGTTATCAATATGCAACAGACAGATAAAAAACATCACCTCTTTTGATCCAACTCATTATGGATGGATATTAAACAATAACGTACTACCCTTTAATTACTTTGAGGGAGATACAGCCATGGAAATGTTGCAGAAATTTATTTGCTCCTGCAGTGGAAAGTCACCATGCGATGACGAAGAAATTTGTTCTTGCGTAGCTCAAGGTTTTAAATGTTGCGATCTGTGTACTTGTTCAATAACATGTAACAATGAAAAAATGTCACATGATCTTAGTGACTTAAGCGATGAGACTGAGCATTTATTGTGTTCGTAGTAGTTGTAACATTTATTCATAATAGTTTGTATTCTAGTACAACTGTAAATTTTTATGTAAATAAATATCTACTATGTGAATGTCGTAAAAATAAAATGAATGCAAATATTTATTTTTACTTATTACTTGTCTTAATCCTTCTTTCATACACCTAAATTCGTTAATTTTTATCATAAAATTTGAAGATGTTTCGTCGAAGAGTACTCGCTCCATGACTATGAATCCACCTCGAAATACGCAAATTTTACGGTTTTATTATTGCAAATTTCACATGTTAAAAAAAAGTTGCACAAATGAAAAATACAGTCTCAAACTACATGTTTTCACGAGTAATTTCCATTAAGAAAATTTTAAAAAGCTTCAGAAGAATCCGAGAAAAATTTTTTGAAACTTGCCTTTTTTGGTCGATTTTTCACCTTAAATCGCTCATATCTCGGAAACGAAGGATTTTTCGAAAAAACACCAAGAGTCAAAAATGTTTATTTTCATGTAATTGACCTAGAAAATCGACCAGCATAACGAGTTTTTTATTTTTCATACATTTGCAAGTTTTTTGTTAATAACAAATTACTGACCATCGGGGCGTCAAAATGTCATGAAGGTTTTTTGTTCGTAATAATATAACTAATCGATCTCAATTGGTTTCAATCTGGCGTCATCTTAGTGGTCGGTCATATCATTTTTCTGTGCAACTTTTGGGGGTGCGCCGCTCGCCTACTATAGTGCCTGTCGTAAACAAAATAAAAATCTTAAAATGGAAACGCAAAACGAGGTCTTTGTTATCCCGGATGAAATTAAAAAGATTGCCGCCTCCGCCAAGAAATTTTCCCTTCGAGTGGATGCATGTTAAATGTATCTTAACATTCGAGGACGCGATCATGTTAAACACTGTTTAACATGTCAATGAACAATAAATATATTAAATTATAAGATGAGGTTGCAAAATAAAAACGTATACTAACACTCTGACAAAGGCAGAGTTAAACTGTGGATTGATTAATGTGTTTAGCTATGCTTTGTGAATTTGCAAGAGGAATAATTTGCCAAGTGACATGGAATAAAACAAGAACAAAATTGGGATTAGTATTAACCCGGGTTAGTAGATAGTCTAGTATCTTGAATTGCAAATCGATTAAATTTATCTTAACATTCGAGGACGCGATCATGTTAAACACTGTTTAACATGTCAATGAACAATAAATATATTAAATTATAAGATGAGGTTGCAAAATAAAAACGTATACTAACACTCTGACAAAGGCAGAGTTAAACTGTGGATTGATTAATGTGTTTAGCTATGCTTTGTGAATTTGCAAGAGGAATAATTTGCCAAGTGACATGGAATAAAACAAGAACAAAATTGGGATTAGTATTAACCCGGGTTAGTAGATAGTCTAGTATCTTGAATTGCAAATCGATTAAATTTATCTTAACATTCGAGGACGCGATCATGTTAAACACTGTTTAACATGTCAATGAACAATAAATATATTAAATTATAAGATGAGGTTGCAAAATAAAAACGTATACTAACACTCTGACAAAGGCAGAGTTAAACTGTGGATTGATTAATGTGTTTAGCTATGCTTTGTGAATTTGCAAGAGGAATAATTTGCCAAGTGACATGGAATAAAACAAGAACAAAATTGGGATTAGTATTAACCCGGGTTAGTAGATAGTCTAGTATCTTGAATTGCAAATCGATTAAATTTAAGCTTAAAAGAAGAGTTAGTGGTTAACTCCCTTTTGTGAATCTGGCTCTTTTTAGTGGTTATTTAGATTAGCTAAGACAAAAAAATATTGTAAATTTTTCTCAATTAGAGATAATATTTAAAAACGAATAATTTAGTAACCATGGAAATTTAGTTACAACTCAATCATTTCTTACGGCATCAACCCAGTAATTTTTACCTAGTATCAAACCTGAAGAAAATATCTTAATTTGTATCTTTCCTTTATCATTACTACATTTCCCCGATTAATTAGCCAGAATATTTTTTATTTTTATTTAAAACTCAGATTCATGTAAATGTCTCAAAGCTTTGAATATTTATAAAAAAAGGTTAAGTCAAATTCAAACATTAAAACTGCTCATCTTAGTTTTTCTCTGTTTGGATTGAAAATCAAATAAACGTGATAGGATTATAGTACTGGTAGTACTCTTATACTATTTACGAGATCCTCATGTATGAGACGCTTATTCTGGTCGCACTGTATACTTAGGTATTTTACTAAAGAATCACAACACTCAGTGCGGATTTGTTTTTCAACGGTGTATATATCGAAATTTCCCCCAGAAGTCAACACAAATGGAATGACGTCTTCAATGGTAAAATATACCGGAAGTAAAACATCCCCCCACTCGGATTTCCGTGTGGGGACAGCTAAAGAAGGCATATCCGTTGTGTTGAAACCAACCAATCTACGGATTGACAACCATGAGAGATATATACCGGGTGCTGACTTGCGCGACGCACCATAGGAATTTGCATAGTAAATTCTTTATTTTCAATTATTTGCTCGCCTAATTATATTAGAGCTAAATTGTAAATATATGTTTTATAGAGAAAAAAATACTGCATCCATTCGTGCTGTTGCTAACAATTTTTCATTTTCCGGAACCGAAGGAATGCAAAAAATCAAACTAGCATTTTTACAAAAATCAGTGATGCCATGGAATTATTGAAACAAGCCAATGCCAACGCAAGTGCGTTCGGGGCGATCATCCAGTCACTGCTGTCAAAAGATTGAACGTAGTGTTGTTTTTCTCGTTTTGGTGTAAGTTCTGAACCTCATTATTGCACCTACAATTATTTAATAACGTGCCTGTAGTTTTAAACTTAATGTATCAGTCTATTAATGGTTGTACTATTTGGAATTTGCCGATACGGATATTTTACAATAAACAAGGAGCTTACTTAACGAGCGTCCATCATAAAACTATTTTTCTTATGGACAAGGTCCAGGTACCTTAGAGACATTAAGCAGAACAAAATTAACAATGAATTATTATAAACGTCAAACATCAATGACAAATAAACAAAAACACATATTGTCGCCTCGCACGCACTTGCGTTAGCATTGGCGTGTTTCAATAATTCCATTGCCTCACTGATTTTTGTAAAAATGCTAGTTTGATTTGTTGCATTCCTTCGGTTCCGGAAAATGAAAAATTGTTAGCAACAGCACGAATGGATGCAGTATTTTTTTCTCTATAAAACATATATTTACCATTTAGCTCTAAAATAATTAGGCGACAAAATAATTGAATATAAAGAATTTACTATGCAAATCCCTATGGTGCGTCGCACAAGTCAGCACCCGGTATATACCGGGTGACAATGAGACTAGGGCCATGCTTATATCTTCTTTATTTATGAATAGATTTGGATAAAATTTTATACCAAGATACTAGACATAATTTCTGATTGGTCGATAGACATAGTCAAAATGGCTGACTTCCGGTTTTACCGGAAATGATAGCAACTTTGATTTTTTAAATGGAACACCCTGTATATTTTATGTTTTTCTGAATCTACGGGTCAAATTACATACAACAGTCTTGCCAAATTTGAATTTTTTTAAACAAAAAAATTATTTTTTCAATTTTTATTTTTTACTATAGAAGGCCTTGACTTGGAAAAATCTATTCTAATTGACTCTAGCAACTCTTAATAATAGCTATTTTATAAATGAAGTCAATAACAAACCCTTCATAAAAGAACAAAATTTGCTAAACACGTTTTTTCGAAAAAAGTCATTTTTCTTAAATAGAACCTACCAAGGGCCATCCTGCCATTAAACAGAAAATGTAATTACCAATCTAACGATATGCATCATGCACTAGTTTATCTTTATCTGAAAATGAAAATTAATTAATAAATTATTTTTATGTAATAACTAATAATACCTAAGCCAATTTGGCAACACTGTTGTATGCAATTTGAGTCGTAGATTCTGAAAAACATAAAACATATAAAGTGATCTGTTTAAAAACCAAAGTTAGTGTCACCGGAAGTGACACCAACTTTAGTTTTTAAATACATTTAAAAAAATAATTAATTAATTAATTTTCAGTTTCAGATAAAGATAAAGTAGTGCGTGACGTATATCGTTAAATTGGTAATTAAATTTTCTGTTTAATGGCAAGATGGCCCTTGGTAGGTGCCATTTAAAAAAAGTGACTTTTTCTTAAAAAACGTGTTTAGCAAACTTTGTTCTTTTATTAAGGGTTTGCTATTGACTTCATTTATAAAATAGCTATTATTAAGAGTTGCTAGAGTCAATTAGAATAGATTTTTCCAAGTCAAGGCCTTCTATGGTAAAAAATAAAAATTGAAAAAATAATTTTTTTGTTTAAAAAAATTTAAATTTGGCAAGACTGTTATATGTAATTTGACTCGTAGATTCAAAAGAACATAAAATATACAGGGTGTTCCATTTAAAAAATCGAAGTTGCTATCATTTCCGGTAAAACCGGAAGTCAGCCATTTTGACTATGTCTATCGACCAATCAGAAATTATGTCTAGTATCTTGGTATAAAATTTTATCCAAATCGATTCATAAATAAAGAAGATATAAGCATGGCCCTAGTCTCATTGTCACCCGGTATATCTAATGTTTAAAATATCTTAGTGAAACATAGAATCTTTATAAGCAATAATTAGAAAAAATGACTTTACACGGAACTTGCAAGTGGAAGTTTTGAAACTAACAATTTTGATAATGTAAAAAGAATTAAAATTTTAAGGTGTTTACCATGTATCTGTGGGGTCCAAAATATGCTTATTTTCGTCAAGGGTAAACACTTGAGGCATGTGCAAAATATCACTTTTATTTAACTAATAGTTCTTGAGTTAAAGCAAAAATGGACAACATTTTATTTTTTAAGGTTCCTGCTATGTAGACATTTAATCGTATGAAAATATCGTCTTCCCCCAACAAATAGTTTTTGAGCTGGACAGTTAACAGACGGACATACAGATGGACAGACAGACGGATAGACAGACGGACAGGCAAACAGACAGACAGAATTGAGAGAACATGTTTTATGGCATTTCATATAGTAATGTACTACTTACATTTCTACATTCAAAACCGTTACATAAAGTGGTATTTTACAACATAGCAACCATTACAGCATTAGCTACGACGATTCCATTTACGTTTGGCAATACTGAAGTGTATTATTGGTAATACTGTCAGTCTATTTCAGTAAACGTTATCGAAACGTTATCGAAAATTTTCAAAAGAGAATCTCAATTACTTTAAATATTTACTACATGAGGAAGACTGGAATGATGCTTTAAATAAAAAATCCAGTTGAAACATGTTTATTATATTTCACGATATTTTTACATATTATTTTGAACTCGCTTTTCCGTGGCAAACTACTGCAATAGAAAAAAACGGAGGCTTAGACGATCCTCTCCCGTACTACAAGAGGCCAAAAACAAATGATTATTCTTCATAGTTTGTCAAAGCAGTACTAAAATAATGCTATTAAGGACCTATACAAACAACAGAGACATAAATACCACAAGTTACTATCTGAACTTAAAAAACAGGAAACTGAACATACATTTATCGAGCGTCAAATAAAATTCGTGCCACATGGTCAATTATTTATTAATAATGAATTAGGCAGAGAAAATAGAAAATCCAACCTTGATCACGTTTCCGCTAGCGAAATAAGAAGTATAACAGATCTTTATAATTTGCAACATTTTAATCTATCAGCAGAAGAAATGTTACATCAACATCGCAACAGTAATCCTAATAGCTTGTTTCTTTATAGTACAGACGCAAACGAAAATATATCTATAGCAGCGTACATACATCAAACAAGTAGAGATACTCATTCCAAATGTTGAAACCTGTCTAGAGTGCCTGGGACAGTAACTCGGGGGGTATTTCTAAGCTTGACTATCAGATGGCAGCACAAAATTCTACCAATCAGAGCCAGTTACTAACTGTGCTACCAATCATATGTGGACAAAAATTGTGGCGCAATCTGTTAGTACTATCGGAAAGTACCCCCCAGGAGCCGTTCAAGGTCATCCAAATCGGTATTATGACATCAAAGGAACCGACAGAGAGTGTCTCTACTTGTTTGATTTATGTACGCTGTCTATAATATGATCAAAAATTAATTTCATCTAGTATGGCTATGGAAGTGCAAACCAACACACTTAGATTTAATTCAAACTGTCAATTTTATTATTAAATATTCTTTTTATCCATATTATTACAATATTAGATTGAAATAAACGAATTTGCAAGTGAAAGTAATGTAATTGTCCAGCAAATAAGCCTGCGCCGGTCGAAGACACTTCATTTTAAATCTAACCTAAAAATAAAAATTATGCTAAGCCGCTAACGAAACTTAGTTATTAAACTACAGAAGACGTTGGAAATGTGTGCCTTCTTCTTCAATACACAGTGCAACAAGTCTATTCATGTTATCAAACCCTTTTTGTAAAATGTGAGGTGTAATTCGTAATTGTATTACATTCCTTCTACGATATTTTGTCGTAATCGTCAAAAATATGCACTGGTGTCTTAAAAATGCTGTTTTTTAACAAGGAAAAGCGGAAATAATCGAGAGGACGAATTGACGTATCCAGACAAACAAAGCCATGATTCGTCTAAGAAGAACGTCAAATCCACAGCATTATCATTCAGATTGTTTCGAAACCAGATACAGTATGCAACTCGTTTATTATAATCTGATAGCAGCAATACCTGATGAAGTTGTACTTTGTAGGTAAACAAGTCTAAATCTTTTTTTAAATGGTTTGACATGTACCATAACTAAGATTAGTTTCCTGCGACAACCTTCGAAGCACAACGTAGGTTTCTCTGTCATCCGACCCCTTATTTGTTCGATGGTATCATCCGTTTGAATTCGTTTCCTGCCAGCTCTAGTTTTGTGACCTATAGTACCAGTTTGTTTAAAATTGGTAACAGTACGCTGCAGTTGACGTAGGAAATGATCTTCAATCACTGCTACTTCAGGAAAACATACTCTGAACTCGTGTAAACAAAAAAAGGATCAGGCATCCACTCACCATTTTCTAGATGCGAGTTTCGATAATATGACTGTATAGGGAAAAACTTCTGAATCTTGAGAAAGCATCATTATAAAAGATTGAATAAAGAATAATTATAACACAAATACAAAATGTGACAGTTGTCAACAATTTTGAAGTATATTGAACCCAGTTTTAAAGCCAGCAATTTGATCCTTCATAGCCATACTAGATGAGATTAATTTTTGATCATACTTTATTATTAAGGAATTTAAAAATAAGTGAACTTGCGACTTATATAATATAGGGTATCTATAAATGATTTTACTGATTACTAAAGCCTATAACTTTTCACTGAATATAACCAGATTAATGTGGTCTTTACTATAAGATAGAGCCTCTCGAAAATTTTTAATATTGCTATTGTTTTCTTGTCTAGGTTGCTTGGAAACAGTGATAATCACTTGTCAAATAAAGTGTTTGCTGTAATTGAAAAAACGACTTATTCAAACTAACACTCATATTATCGTAGAACAACGTTTTAGAAGATCATATCGGAGGCAAGCGCCAGATGTGAACTGCATAAAATCATGGAAAAGAAAGTTTTTGAGTACTGGTAATTTACGCAAAAATAAAAGCAGTGGTCGACCGTCGGCCAGCAATGAAATTGTAGAAAACGTAAGACAGGCATTTACTTGTTCTCCTAATAAGTCATTAACTATAGCATCACGTGGGTTAAAACAACCCAGATCAACTATACATAAGATACCGCGTAAAAATTTAAAATGGCATGCTTATAAACACCAAATTCTACACGACATAAGGGCAGAGGATTGTTCCAAATGATTGAACTTTGCCACTGAAATGCTTTTCAGGTTAGAAGAAGATAAAAGATGTTTGCAGCGCATATGTTTTTCTGACGAGTGCACTTTTCATTTCTGTGGTAAAGTCAATTAACAAAATATCAGAATTTGGGGATCTGAAAAACCGAATTTCAGAAGAGAGCACATAAGAGATGGCCCAAAAAAATGTTTGGTGTAGAATGGTACGAGATCGAATAATCGGGCCTTTCTTCTTTCATAAATTGACTGTAAATCATAACAATTACTAGGATATGCTAATAAATGTTTGTATCCCATAATTAGAATTAGAATTATTTGGCAGCAGGATGGAGCCCGATATAACACCATTTGATTTTTTCCGATGGGGTTATGTGAAGGACTATGTTTATAAAACCGCTGTTTCTGATTTGGCAACTCTGCGACATCGTATAACAACTGCAATTGAATCTGTTACTTCGGAAATGCTTTCCAATGTTTGGCAAGAGCTTGATTTTGGCTTGCACGTTTTCAGAGTTAAGAATGGTGCACATATCGAAAACAATTAAATTATTTAAAAAACAAATCTTTAATTTTATGTAATATAAGTTGAAATATATTCATTTGTTGAAATGTTATTAGAGTTATTCGAGTTCTTAATCAGTAATATCATTTATATATACCTTGTATGTCAGTATACATTCTGAAAGTTGTGGCTTCTGAAATAGCTTATACACTGGCCCAAATTATAAATTGCTGTATAGAAGAGAGGTATTTCCCAGAAGAACTTAAAAAAGCTAAAATCTTGCCTGTCTTTAAAAAAGGCGGCAATACTGATCCTTCGAACTACCGTCCGATACCAATTCTCCCGATTTTCTCCAAAGTGTTCAAAAATATCTTCTTTAACAGATTAACTTCATCTATAGATAAGAATAGCATCATTTCAACCCAGCAATTTGATTTCAGGAAGAACTGTTCTACGACACATGCTATACTATCACTCGTAGAAAACATAAACCACGCTTTTAAAAATAAGATTTGCATGAATATCATCTTTCTTGATTTATCACTTGCTTTCGACATGGCATGTCACGAAATCCTAATTAACAAATGCGAGCATTATGGCATTATAGGTAAAGCTCTTAGCGTATTGCATTCCTATCTAGAAAATCGAACGCAAGTAGTATCCCTAAACAATGAACTAACCATGGAAACTACCGTTGCCCAAGGGGTCCGTGGGACCCCTTGGCCACTCTAAAATTCTTAGAAAAAAAAGCACTCGCATTACGCCTTTGTGTTTTTTCATTAAGTTGTTCTCGTTCAACAGATAAGCAACCAATGCTCATAAAATAACAATCTTTCCGATAAGAGTTGAGTACTCCTGACCTTACCTAAGTACTGTTATTTAGTTACGAAATGATACAATCTAATCGAATACCACTTCACTTCGTTTGTACTAGTCATGCCGTACGTTTTCAGATAAACAAAAATTAACTTTTTTAAAATGATAAGTATGCAGACATTAAACGTATATTTATCTATATAATACCAAAATATTAATAATTATTCAAAATAATGACCCATGTTTTTAACACAGAACTTAAATCTAAGATACTAATTATCTATCGCGACACGTACGGTTTCTAACTGAAAATTATCCACAGCCTTAACAAGGGTACATTTCAGTGACTTTAATTTGGTAGTGTTCGCTTGTAAGCTCTTATTTCTAATTCTGAGCACAGTTTGTAATCCAGAGGATTAAGTTCAAAACTAGATGATGACCAATCGTTTTTGGGGATGAAGTCCGGGACTTGATTTTTTAATCACTCTTGTTGAAAAATCCAATGCATATTTTGAAACCAGGAATCATTTGAAGGTTTTACCATTGCTTCTAAAACATCGCTTTGATACTTTGCAGCGATTGTTTTGACGCCATTTTGGCAACAATGCAAATGAGCGGTACCTTCGTAACTAATACCCCACCAAACCAACACGTGTGGGGAATGATGAGTATGTTGGATGTGTTTACTTCCCTCGTCTGAAAGACGAAAGAAGTATTGTAACCGTGAAAGAATCACCTTCCGAGATTTCTTCAGATCTTCACGTTTCATGGTCCCTAGATGACGAAAAACAGGTTTTTTTAATTCCGTCTATCCGCATGTCTGTCTTTCTGTCCATCCATCCGTGCGTCCTTCCGTCTGTCCGTCGGTCGGTCTGTCTGTCCGTTGGCTGTATAACTGAAAAACTATTACTTGGAGGAAGACGATATTTTGCATACACATTATACAGATTGGTAGCGGAAAATGAGAACATAGGCCGTCAAATGTGCTAGAATACAGTTTATGGACTTTGTATGCTTTAGACAGAAATAGACATATATGGTGTTTTCTTTCAGAAAACACTCAATCCTAGGATACTAGATTTTATATCGTGTATGTCTATTTCTGTCTAACGCATACAAAACCCATAAACTGTATTCTAACTCATTTGACTGCCTATGTTCGCATTTTCTATTAAAAAAGTAAAGTGTTGTTTATTTTTACTTTAACAAGGAAATATATAAAATTAATAATTTGTACATAGCGCAGACTTTATCCTTGCCAAAAATGAAACCCAACAGATACAGGATAATTAATGTTGGGCCAGAAAAAAAACAACGTTACGTTAAATGCAGCTGCATCGCCT